>MU187046.1:32258-80276 GCA_016904865.1 Pissodes strobi
AAATTTGATGCGATAAATCAAGGACCATTTATTAACTCTGTCAATAATCTTTCGCGCGGTGAAAATGCTGTAAGATCTCACCAATCAATTTTAATTTAGGAATTATTCACGTTTTGAGATTTGTTACTCTCGACTGGGACATCCGACATAATGTGTCCATTACAATTCAGTCCGGTGTGAAAAACCATGTTTACATTATCGGGAGATGATTAAAACTAAAACAAAATCTACCTAACTCTCTTTTATACTACTGCTTGCTTAATCAAGCGGAACTAAAAAGAACCAATCCTGGAATCCCACGAGTCACACTCGATCAACCAATACAATGGACTATACGGAATAGGTCCTCTATCTCTATTTAAACTATTCTTAAATTTAATAATTTCCATACTTTCATATGCGTCTAATAATCTCCTATCAGTTATACTATGAATTAATTTTAAATTGTTATTCTATGATTATTATCAAAAGCATGCTCGGCAACACTTGATTTTTCCGTTCTACCATACTTTAAATGAGCTATATGTTCTTTAAATCTCGTTTCTATAGATCCTCTAGTTTGCCCAACATATTTTTGTTTACAATCCATACATCCAATTTCATATATTCCACTTCTTTCCAATATTTCAATTTTGTCCTTGGACCATCTAATTATTTCTTAATGTTAAACTGAGTCTGGTTTACTAATTTTAAACCTACTTCCTTAAAAACTTTTTGGAGTCATCTAGTATACGGTATCGAAACATATTTTGTATTTTAATCCTGATTAACGAAAGAAGTGGAATCTACTAACTAGTTAGTATAAAATGGATTTAGGTAGATTTTAATTTTAGTTTTAATCATCTCCTGGTGATGCTAACATGGTTAGCGAATCGCGCGTCGAGTGCAAAAATTATGTTTCGCTATTGTGGATAAAACTCTGTTTTAGTGCATTTTGCTGAAGGTTCCAAACCCCAACATTGATAAAAAAAGACATTGATTAATTTAATATGATAAAATAGGTAGTTCTAAAATTCGGCTAACTAATAGGAAGCAGGATTGAGCGGCTAATTATCAGGATATATAATGACAGGTGGAGTCACTTTTTATGTTAGAAATATTTTGCAACTTATTGATCTGCTTCTCTGCATTTCACAATTTATATAATATACCATAATACATCCAGGCTTGAGTCAAAAACTATACCCACTATATTTCAGTTAGGGTTGAACAGTTTTGATTAGTGTTGGTTATCTCTGACACTCTCTTCCTATTGGCAAGTTTTTTTTTAGCTACGCTAAATTTTATTGACTTTTAAATAGTGTATATTAAAAGTAAACAACATATTTTCGAGAATTAAATTTCTTGTAAGTATATAAGGCGTGAACAGAAAAAAGTCCCAGCATTTTTAAGTGCTTTGATAAATCAAGTTTTCATAAAAAAATTGTTACAAAATATACATTTGAACATTTATTTTCTACGAATGACATTCCTGAAAATGTACTGTTTCAAGGAACTTTACAGTTTTTCGAAAGTTTGTATTTTCGAAGATTATCTTCAACCAATATCAACTCGAACTTTAACATATAAAACATATTTCAAGATCTCCAGAAAAATCGATTTTTTGACTGTTCTCTACATTGGTGATATTACAGCAAAAACTATTTATTTTTCGGGTTCAATACGCAAACCTTTATCATATACTGCTATTTTAGAGTTTTAAAGTTAGTTGCATACGAAAACTAATTTGTAACCATTTTAGCTATTGTTAATTCCGGTCTTGATTCTCCCGGTGGAATCGCAGTGGACTGGATACATGATCTTATATTTTGGACTGATTCCGGTACAAAAAGAGTGGAAGTCGCGAACCTCGATGGCAGCCATAGAGCAATAATCGCAGCAAATGAGTTAGATAAGCCAAGAGCAATCATAGTTCATCCCGGTGAGGCTTTCGTATTTTGGACTGATTGGGGGCCCAATCCCAAAATCGAAAGAGCTGAAATGGATGGTTCTAATCGTAAAAGCATTATTACTGAGTCGGTGTTTTGGCCGAATGGATTGGCGATAGACTACACTGCTAACCAGCTGTACTGGGCAGATGCAAAGCATAACGTAATCGAAGCCTCATTATTAGATGGTTCAAAGAGAAGGAAAATAATAACGAAAGGACTTCCTCATCCATTTGCTATTACTATTTTCGAAGACGCTATCTTTTGGACGGATTGGCATACGAAATCTATCGCAACGGCCAATAAACAGACTGGTGCTGGATATAAGCCCTTGCATTCTCATCTTCACTTTCCAATGGATATTCATACATATCATCCTCAAAGGCAACCTACATTTAAGAATCGGTGTGTTAATGGAAATGCAGGATGCCAACATTTATGTTTACCAAATAGAAGATCTTTCAGTTGCGTATGTCGTATGGGGCAAAAACTTAAAGCTGATAAGAAATCATGTCACAAGCCGGATAAGTTCATGATCTTTGCCAAAAAGAAGGATATACGAATTAAACATTTAGATGGTAAGCATTTATTAATACATTTATTAACCCATGGTATTTGATAGCCGAACCACTCTTTCATGAAGTTATAAAGCTCTTGGTATAATGTTCTTATAGTTATGTAACGGTGCAACCAATACAGTGGGTAACTGGAATACAGTCTTTTCTAATTTGTTATATTAAACTAGTTACTCATACTATAGCTATAGAGCTCAAGAAAACACTGCTCTTGATATCAAATATGTATTGATAATTTTTTAATACGATTTCTTAAAAAAAAATGACTCTGCTAGTACTCGAGACACTGATGTGTAAACATATCCTATAACGACATCGGGTGTAAAAAAATTACAACAGCACGTTGTGTTTCCAAGCGGTCACCCATCCAAGTACTAACCACGCCCGATGTTGCTTAACTTCAGTGATCGGACGAGAACTGGTATTTTCAACGTGCTATGGCCGTTGCCTATACATTTTAGCTTGTTCATAGAATAAAAATTAGGTTTAGTAACAAAGTTTAAAATAATTAATAAATAATACTTTTGACGGTTCATTTAATTTAAAATATGCTTTTTTATCGTGTAAAATCCCGCAAAATCGCCAAAAATTGCATAATAATATCGCCCTAGCGGTTAGCATCGGTTTACACATTTCCGTCCCATTTGCCGAGGTTTACCTTCATACAGCCGCGTAAGATGTTTACACATCAAAAATTTAATGAAATACGTTTCTAAAAAATTCCAAAATTAAAAGTCAATGGGTAATCTAATTTGTTTGAATTAACCATCGTGTATTACGGCATTTGGAAAGTAAAATGTTCAAAATTTGAATCATTCGCATATTGGAAATTATTTTAGGATCTGTTGAGAAGCAATATGAGATGGTCATCCCCATAGAAGGCGTTAAAAATGCTGTAGCTATAGCCTGGGATTCCAAGAAGAATTTTATATACTGGACTGATGTCGCTATGAAATCTATAAATAAAGCTTTTTGGAATGGAAGTGACCATGAAGTTATTGTACATACTAATATTGGTAAGACAAAACTAAAAATTATACATAAATAATGAATGTTTAGATCATAAAAACTTAATTCAAACAACTATACGAAATTTAATAAAGCACGTAATGTTATATAAAGCAGAGCTTGAAGGAATGCTTAAATGAAATCAACTCCTCTGGTTTTCATCTCAGTAACACTTTCATTTCAGTTTCTCCTCATGGTCTTGCATTTGATTGGGTAACTGACAAATTGTACTGGACAGATTCCGAAACATCTAGAATAGAAGTCTCTAATTCCGATGGATCAGTAAGGTCTCTACTAATCTGGGAAAACCTAGATAAGCCTGGTGACATAACAGTTGATCCACAAAGTAAGTAGTAGCTATGTTCTTTATTGTTGTGACGGATTCAAATTTTCGTTGTATATTTGCCGTCTACGCACCTTGCATCAGGAATGATTTGAAGAATAATTTACTTCCAACCCTGAGAAACGTTTTTCAAATATAAAATCGAAAAATGCAATTGCAATTTGATAAAATAGCTAAATATCATTAATGATAGTGGTATTGAAAGGCGCGAGTATTTTAAGGCTGAAATTAGAAAATCTGACAGGTTTTGAATATGTGATTCATTTATAGTTGGTTTTTAGGTGTTTTAAAAAAGTAGGCCACTAGGGCTCTTCTTCGAGATAATGGTTGCGACTGAATGAGAGATCACTGTACACCATATTTATAGTTATACAATCTTAAAAACTTATTCTAAATCATATGACAGTAGAAAGTATCCAAACAGCTGATGCATATTCTAGATTGGATCTAACTGTATCCTCAAAGAAAGACCACCAGCCAATCTGAAAATACAAGCCAGCATCCGTAATTCCTCCGAAAAGTGAATGAGTAGCGGTAACGAAATGCAACCCTACTGGGGGTCAAAAATTAAATAAAATCTTTTACCTGAGCCAGAATTGTTAATTTTTCCCTGTTTATACAAAATGAGTCTATATCAACTTAGGAAAATCTGACATAATTAAAAAAAAATAATTTATTGAAATATTAGTAAACCTAGGACCTCTGAGCAAAGCACTCCAGGTGTTCCTGCAAACATATAGCATTACACCCAGCCTCAATGACTCCGTACAATTTTCATCTCCAAATAACAGAAATTTACAATCCCATGTCATTGACATATAGCCTAAATGGCATGGAATGCAATGTTATTGACAGCAGTGGCAGTGGCACAAGAGTCTAGAGAGCCAGCTTCTACTTTATCTCCCGAGCTTCCGCGCAAAATATTTCGTAAAAAGTAAATCCAAAGTACGGGCACGTATTACAATAAGTAATATTTCACTCTTCGCATGGCCCTCAACTAACCCAAACTACCCCAAAGTAATGCAAACTAACCCAAACTAACGCAAATTAACCCAAACTAACCCAAACTATCCCAAACTAACCCAACGAACGTGGCATCACGGCGACTACCAAGGAAAAAGCAAACGTGCTCGCCAAAATGTTTTCATCGCACTCTACCTTAGACGTGCCCCAAGGCAAGACTCTCCCCACCATGCCGAACATCAACACTACCATGGCAGAAGTCAAGTTTTCTCATCGTGATATTCGCAAAATCCTTAAAGAACTAGATACGCAAAAGGCATCAGGACCGGACGGAATACCTGCCACCGTGCTAAAGAACTGCGCCAACGAACTAACACCCGTTTTTTCCAGGCTTTTTTCTCTTTCTTACAGAAAACGGATTTACCCATCCTCTTGGAAAGTCGCTCGAGTGCAACCTGTTCCAAAAAAGGCAAGAAAACCACGCCCTCAAACTATCGCCCAATTGCCTTGCTTCCAATAATCTCCAAAGTCATGGAACGTGTAGTCAACCAGCAACTACTCAAGTACCTCGAGAGCAACAGAATAATCAGCGATAATCAATACGGCTTTCGCAAAGAGAGATCGACAGGAGATATATTGGCCTATGTCACTCATATATGGAGTAGGGCAATTGAAAACTACGGAGAGTCTCGAGCGATTGCGTTGGATATTTCAAAGGCATTCCACAGAGTTTGGCATGACGGACTGCTCAACAAACTGCCGTCCTTGGGACTGCCCGCCTCTCTCTGCAGCTGGCTGGCCAGTTTCCTTAAGAACCGATCCCTACACGTTGCAGTCGATGGACACATCTCGGACACATTCACCATCAACGCGGGCGTGCCTCAGGGCGCAATACTTTCACCAACTCTGTTCCTCATCTATATTAATGACCTGCTGATCGAAACAAATAATCCTGTTTACAGTTTTGCAGATGACAGTACCCTTGTCTCCCACTTTAGATCAGAAAAACCCTTACCAGCGACTGAGACTCATCACTGCAGACGGGAACAGATTACAGCAATTAATCAAGACCTGGAGAAAGTTCAAACTTGGGGCGACCGAAATTTGGTCCAGTTCAATGCAGCAAAAACCCAAGCAGCAACGTTTACTAAAAGGGCCAATACAGCGGGCCCTGACATCATTATGGCAGGATCGACCATTCCTTCATCCTCGTCAATCGGGCTGCTGGGTGTCTCGGTCAACAGCAATATGTCATGGCATGACCATGTTGCTAACATCGCAAAATCAGCCTCCCAGAAGCTTGGTGCGCTATTTCGCAACAAAAACTCTATACACCGCAGCAGTTGCTCTTGCTGTACAAAGCGCAAATAAGACCGTGCTTAGAATATTGCTCACATATCTGGGCGCCGCACCAAAGCATAACCCTAAAGCTGCTGGATTCCATTCAGAAGAGGGCTGTGCGTCTCGTCGGCGATCCGGAGTTGACCCGGAATCTGGATAGTCTGGAACATCGCAGACATGTGGCCGAGATGTCTCTGTTTTACAGATACTTTCACGGCAGATGTTCCCAGGATTTGGCCCGCATAATCCCGCCCCTGGCAACTCGTGTCAGACAGTCCCGACAGACGGCAGGAGCGCACCAGTTCGTCGTAAATCTAGAAAAACCTAGAACATCGCTTTACCAGAACTCCTTTGTCTGGCGCACTGCATCACTGTGGAACTCACTTCCAGGACATGTTTCCCACTAATTACAACCTACAAATATTCAAGAACCGTGTCAATCAACATCTTCGTAAACACACCGCTCGTCGAGCGCCATAGGATCTCCCTTTAGTGTGTGTGCCACTGCCATAAAAAAAAACTAAAGCAAACTAACCCACACTAACGCAAACTAACCCAAACTAACGCAAACTAACCCGAACTAACCCAAACTAAGGCAAACTAATCCAAACTAACGTACACTAACCTAAACTAACCCAAATTAACCCAAACTAATGCAAACTAACCCAAACTAGCTCAAACTAACCCAATCTAACCAAAACTAACCCAAACTAAAGCAAACTAACCCAAACTAACCCAAACTAACGCAAACTAACCCAAACTAATCCAAACTAACCCAAACTAACGCAAACTAACCCAAACTAACAGTAATTAACCAAAGTAAAGACATATTCCAGATTAGAAAAAAATAATCGAAACTAACTTTAACTAGCCAAACAAGCGCATTGAGACGAGCGCGCTACCCAAACAAACGCAAACTAACACAAACTAACCCAATCTTAACCCGCACTTAACCCAAACTAACCCAAACAAATCTAACTATGATATTGGAAGTCGCAAAATATCGGCCCCTGAATGGAGCTCCTAGGTTCCAAAATTCCCTGCCCAACATCAACCCTTTCGGTCGTCAAATTGCCTTTTTTATTTCGCACAGCCTCGCCCCTAGGGGCAGCGACTTTCTAATGTCCAGATTCGGTCGTCTCATCACCGAAAACCCCCGTCGAACTCGGACTTGCCTAAAGACGAGTTCTATTCCGAGCTCACGTTCCCCATTACAAAGAATTTCAGATCCCAAAAAAATGAAAATTTCCAGACAAACTTTACATTTTATTGAATACCTACCTTATTTGCACTCCTATCAAAAAACTGTATAGGAACTTTTCGATGGACCTTAAAACGATGCAAATACTGACGCAAACCGATTTGAGATACCTCTTTTCGTTACGGAGAAAAAGACGAAAATATGAAAATCACGTATGGTAAATTTAAAAAAAAACGAAACGGCGTACAATCAAACTGGATACGACACATTATAGTACCCGACGAGACCCATTTAAAGTTTACCTCTAACTGTTACCGTTTTCCAATTATAGTCGAATTTCTGAAAATCTCGATTTTTTTAAGCCTACCCCTGAAATTTTCGATTTTTTTTTTAAATACCCGTTTTCATGACGGAATCGATTAAAGGGGTCCATTTACATGTCATTAACGTAAAAATTATTTTTTTTAAAATCTTACACGTCTAAAATGGCGATTTTCCGTTTTCGAAATCGATGGGCTCCGATTACGGAAAATGGGTTCGTCGGATCGAATATCATGCAGAATACTTTTTTTAAGTCAAATGCGTGAGGGTGCTCTTTGGAAGGTCTCGTTCGCCCAACCTATTCACGGTAAGTTCCCGCCGACGCGACTTCAGATTCGAACTCGGCATCGTCGAAAATACCCCTAACCCGAATTTGAACCCATTTGGACGTCAAATCTCCTCGGCCCCTAAATGAGCCCCTAGGTCCCAAACATGTTTTTTTCGTGTATAGGTCCGCCCGCCGAACAAAATTGACCGAAACTATGATTTTGGACGTCGCAAAATATCGGCCCCTAAATGGAGCCCCTAGGTTCCAAAATATTTTTAACGGTTTAAGAGGCGCCCGCCGAACATCCCTGCCCAACGTCAACCCTTTAGGACATCAAATCGCCTTTTTTTTCTTTCACACAGCCTCGACTTTCTAATGTCCAGATTCGGTCGTCTCATCACCGAAAACCCCCGACGGCTGATTTTCGTCGAACTCGGACTTGCCTAATTCTTTTCAGTTTTAACATTTTGAGCATGCAGAAGCTCGGGAGACAAAATAGACGCTGGCTCTCTAGACACTTCTTGGCAGTGGCCACCTCTGAACTGACTAAAATGCTATTGGAAGCAAAATTACTAATCTTTTAGGCTTGCTCCTTAAGCTTAACTTCAAACCACTTCACTGAGATGTCATGAAACTCAGTTGCCTTAAGCTTAGCCGAAAGAAGACGGCGGTTTACCCCGTTAAATAGCTTTAACTTGACAGCCTCCCTCCAATGCATTCAACAAAGCAGTCTCACACAGCAAGTTAATTGGTAATTGTAAACCTGCCTGCTCCTCGCAGATCAATCCCTGACGTTCCCAACATAATATCACAGTTTCTGATACAGTTATACCACGGATTAAGAGGACTAATCTGTGGTTATACAGCCTATACTAAAATCACCTTTCCAATTTATTATATAATCGGGTATTTGTATCCTTTCATAACGCACAGGGTGATCCAGATAACTCTTTATATGGAAATACCTCTATTATTTTTGTAATTAGAAAAATATTCCGAAGAAGAAATATTTGATTTCATCTGCATATTTATTTAACCATAAACAAGAAAATAAACAAAACGAATAACTTCTGGTCTAAACTAAAAATGCTCTGCATGTTATACTGTTGCGACTGTAGTTATCTCAAAAGAAGAATCAAAGGCTATTTCTCACTAGTTCGTATACCATACAAAACCAGCACCGTCTCTGAACTGAGAGCCGTGTACGGGGAGTTTGTCTAAACACACAAATCACACATTAAATCCCCCAAAAGTCCCTCCTGACGCCCCTGACTTACACAAAACCTCTGTCAGAAAACTGTCGAGCAGCATCTGACAAGTTGCCAGGGATTGGCATATAATACATAGCAAACACCCCCCAAAAATCCCCAAGAAACAACGATTTTTTAAAAGCCCTCCTCGTACGACCCCTCTTAAGGTGATCTACACGGATAGTAGACAAGCACTACTGGCCTTGAAAAGTTATAAACTTACAGGCAGGTCAGTACTAGAATGCCATAATTCACTGGAAGATGCTGCCCGCAAAAACAGAATTTCTGTGTGCTGGATTAAAGGACATGCACAGTGCAAAGGTAACAAATCAGCGGACAAATTGGCTAGAGAGGCAGCCGGTTCAAACATTATCGGAGCCGGCCCTTCAAACCTACCTGTCGATACATATGATAAAAAAAGATCACCCATGAAGACTTTAGGGCAAGATGGGACAAAACAACTAACTGTCGACTGGCCAGGGAGCTTCTAAGCTACCCTAATGAGTCTGCAGCAAAAGCATACCTGGATATGTCAACGAAGACTCTACGACTCATGGTGGGGATTCTGACTGGACACTACCAGCTAAGGAAACATCTCCACACAATGAGATTATGCGAGACACCTATATGCAGAGGCTGTAAACAGGAGGACGAAACAGTAGAGCATCTGCTCTGCCATTGCGACGCTGTTTCGGAACTAAGGGAATTTTGATAGAACGATGGCCAACCATGGCTTTTCTTAGAACAGCCTCCTCGGGCAACATCGCCGCCTTTTTTACAACACTAGGCTGGACGATGGCCTAGATGGATTGGTTGACCTAGGGAGGACGCACAGGGGGTTCAATAAGTGCCGCGGCCTTTCAAGACTATCCTCTCACCATTTCCAGATTCCAGAAGGTGATCGATACCAAAAACTCGCGACTAGCGTCCGACGCCCTCAAAAGACGATTTTTGTGCGATCCTTGTTAAAATTCGCACGGATCCGGCTTCTCAGAACCCTTAAGACTTAGAACGCGTGCGGAGCGACAAGCCCCAAAAAACTAAAGACTACGTCCCCACTACCATTGTTCTTCAAAGCATTTGATTAATAACGTTTCGGCCTCCTAAGGAAGAAAGAAAGCAAAAGTTTTGTTTTAATCTAATTTAAACTTTTGAGTTAAATTTGTAGTCCCCATATACAGGTTGACTCTTAGAATGAAGTGGAACTTCTATACGTCTATAGGGCGTTCTAAATTTCTTGCCCAAGACAAATTTATTGCCCACTAATGTTCTGTGGTGGCTGCTATCTACAATTTCCCTTTGATAGCGGGGAAGGCTTTGGTCGGCTCACTTTCGTTCCCCCCGTACTGACAGTGAGATCGGTTTACGGGCTGAACGTTGTCTAAGAACTCTTTGAAATAGCGAGTAGTCGACTCGATAACGACTTGGCATCTCGTGAAAAAACATACAACATAAATATTGTAATTGTAATATAAAAATGACTTTTCGAACCCCTCAGTCGACGGCAACCGCGCACCAAGAGCCCCCGAATGTGGATGAGCTCTTGGTGCTAGAACTGAGTCGAGATAGACCAGAGGAAGAAATAGCGTTAACCCAGAGTCCCCCGCTGACTTCTAGCGAGTATATTGGGGACCCTGAGGAATTTATATTAGACCCGGAAGCGGCCTTTGGGTATCACAGGAAATCTGTTTATAAATATCCAACAAATAAATATAATGAGGAAGCTCAAATCGAGGCGGCGCTCCACATAGGGCAACTAGAGCGTCACTGAGCCGAGCCGAGTGTACGCGGCCCCTACTGGATCACCCGGAGTCGCACGAGACACACAGTACGCCTTGGCTGCTCACTGGAGCGGTTCCGAAGGCCAATGCGCCGCCCCGGGCGACGCACGTGCGCGCAGACGACATCCACCATCATTAACTGTAATATTTCTCGTAATCTCTTGTCTGGCGTTGCAGTGTATTTACAATTGCTTCGTTCTTATTTTCATTTCAATTTCCTATTTCTTTACTGCAACATAGTTTTATCCACAAAAGCAAATATAATTTCCGTACTCGACGCGCGTTCCGCTATCCATCATGATGATGCTAACGCATCGAGTACAAACATTATGTTTCGGATTTATGAATAAAACTGGGTTGTGGTTTTGCGGAGTGTTCCAAACCCCAACTTAACCTTATTTCTTTGACAATTTTTCTCTGCATTTCTTCAATATTGATACTTATTTCTCTATAGGCTGTATTTTTCAAATAGCCCCGAAAATAAGTATGCATGGGCGTTAGATCTGGGGAGCTCGCGGTTGATTGTTTCATATCTACCCATTCAAACTTGATAATTATTATGAAGAAAGCCTCTTACTCCTAGAATATTGCGAGGAGGTGCTCCGTCTTGTTGTCAAGTTATATTTTGCCGAATTTGGGTGAGTTGATTGATAAAGTATTCAATTCATTTTCCAAAAGCTCTAGATATCTTAACCTATTTGAGGTGCCACTGATGAAATCCGGACCTAAGACCTTATGCTCCAAAATGTAGCACCAAATTTTTATTGAGGGAAGTCTGCAACACGTTTTTCTGATTGAATTTAAATTGAAAGTAAAGATTTATTTCCTAATCAATTAAAAAGGAAACTTACAATTGCCCGGCCCCTGTAGTGGGGTCGTTTGAGCGCTACCCATTCTAGCCAACTAAACGGAAAAAAGCTCTGTTGGAGTTGTGCAGTATGGCTAGGTCAGCTCATAAAATCGACCGGTACTTAATTTCGAATCAACAAGAAAACCAGAATATCGGCGGGCTTATTAAATCAATAAATTATCCATTAACTTAACTTAACAAAAATAACACAATCTAACAATTTAAAGAACAATATATCTGCTACTAAGTTCTTTTTTTTTGAAAACACAGTAACAATCTATCGGGAGAAAAATGTTAAATGGAAATGTGTTGCACTGATTTTGAATGTAGCAATAATAATATGCAGCAATGAACTGCCACAATAATTAAATCAAAAGACTCAATAAATTAATAAAAGAGCAAAACTAGATCAAAGCTATCGAAAGCGTGGCTGTCGGTGCTTGATTCATATTATAAAGAGATAAAATTCAGAGCGGTTATATCACTCGATTAATGAATGAAAAGAATAAAATTATTGAGCTGACGCTTGACTTTTTTTAAAAAGAGAAAAAAATTCAGAGCAATCAGATTAACTGGTCCGATAAACCAGTGAATAAATGAAAATAAAATTAATGAACTATCTCAGAGGTCAATGTTTGATTTATATTGAAGAAGGAAAACTAAGAGCGATTATGTTAAACAGATAAACAAACGAATCGAAGAAAGATAAAGCTTCTGTACAATAATACCCCAAATCCGGTCGTCCAACTCTGGTGGAGGCGCCGGGCACTTAGAGACACCTCAGGTACTGCCTCTCGATGACCCCGAGGGGAAGATCTAGCCGAGGTCTCGATAGCTTGGTGTCGAGATTTGCTGATAAGTGCTGCTGGTAAAGCCTGCTTCCAACCCACTAGAACAGGGTGATTCTAGCTGCAGGTAAAGATAGTGGCCTGCGGGTAAGCGTGGTGGCCCTACGGGAAAAAGGTTGTAACTCTCCGGTTAAAGGTGGTGGCCCTCCAGAAAAAGTCCTGAAATAACCCAGTGCGCATTAGACGAAGCCTCCTTACTTTAATAAAAACCATAGCCCCCCCCCCCTCGCATGAATATATTTTCTTTATAAAACAAATTCCCCCAACAAAAAAATTATCCATGAATTTTCAATGACCATCGATCGGCAAATAAAAGATGTACCAAGGTACAGACAGCTTAATTATAACAAAGAGGGATGAATCACCCCTTAAAGAATATATAAACTTCCCCATATGATCAATATTAAAGTTACATTAAAATAAAAATTCGGTTTAGATAAAATGGAGTAGATAAGATAACATGTGGGACGCAAAAGCAAATGGCGGTATATGCACAAAAAAAAGGTAACATATAAGCAATTAAATAATTAATTTAGACAAAACGGTAGCAATAATTACATCGATCGTGTATGTGAGGGCTAACGATGAGAGATTCGACGGTCTCGGTCTTACATGACGGACGTGGAAAGCCGCTAGAAATAATTAAAAAAAAAACATTAACATCATGGCATCCACGCGCTTCACAGGTAATAGAAAAAGATTAATCCAGAGAATATGCTTACCTAATACAGCAGTATTCAGATACCGATTAATCGCTCGTGTCAAAACACAAACAGAAAATCAACACAATATATCCCCAAAGAAAGGGTAGAATTGAATCACAATAAAATGTTGAGTCTCTAACTGCACTAGCAGAAGGCTTCTCTCCTCGCCAAACGATCAAACTAGAAGGAACTCTCGATCGTTTTCGTCAATTTGCCTTTGCTTACGTCCGATTAAGAAGTAGGTATGAACTGAAACAAGCCGAGCGATTTCGATACGGGGAATAATTCCAAGACAATAAACGCCTTAATTCTCGTTTATTAGGATGATAAACGACGGCGGAAGCCACGAATAGTGAGCTAAAATTAAATTTTTCAAGAAATGCTAGGAAATACTCTTACGAGAATGATAAACCTTCAAAAATCTAAATCGAAAGCGACAAACACGGATGGATAGCCCATCCCTATTATTTGGAACGAACCTCACAAAAACTAGTCTGCCGTATAAAGCGATAAATTTATTTAAAGCAGAGGTCCAAAAACGATCTAACGATCTTCAGAAATGGCGGCCGACAATTGGTGTTCGGCAACCCAGGGGTTCCCAAAAAGTTATGGAATATGCCAACCAAAATTAAAATATGGATCAACAAGTCAAATTCAGCGCATTTGCGGGCTTCACTAACAGAATTCTTAAAAATATAAATCGGTTCGTTGACCATTCTACCGTAATGTAATACAAATCAAGCCAAGCTATTCTAATAATAATGTGCCTCGCTTATCAACTAACATAAACACAGTCACAACGTGTTATAAATGCTAATACAAATAACCTATATCTAAAATATAGTTAATTTTACATTAGGAAAAGCGGCAATTTCAAGCGAATTGTTAGCAAATCGAATCATTAAATTCAGAATTAATAAACCGATGAGTGCAAAATACAGCATCTTTTTTCCCCCTAAATGAGGCATATAAATGAAATTTTAAAAATATCTGACATTGGCAAAATCGAACTGTTACAAGTCCTTGAAATCAATTGGCTCAACAGCTTGTGAATTTTTATCGGATCAAATACGACAAAATGAAGAAGCGTTAACGAGGATGCACAGAGATCGAGAGCTACTAAATATTAAATGGAGGAAAATGGAACACCTTTAGCACTTTCTACTTGGGACGAAGTAGTTTTATTTAGGCTTATATTCAGCAGGCAAATTAAGTGAAAAAAGTTGTTGTGACTAAGAAGTGTACACCAGTGTACTGGATGAAAAATTTATAAAAATGACACGAGACCGTTAAGAAGAATGAGTGACCAATATGAACCCTAGAAGAAGAGCCCATCTGGAACTAGCCATTCGTAAAAATGCTATAACCGCACATTGCCGCAACTTACTAGCCTAGATTAAAAATGCCTCATTGATTTAATTTGAAAAAAGTTATTCTATAATAATTAGAAAAAATATATTTTAAATGTTTTGTATTTTTAACACCAAACTTTACAGAATATTTGATTTAACCAAATTTGCGACAATATGTAGTTATTCGCACGTTAGCTACTACGATGATAGTGTCGTAGGTGCAAGATTTATCTATTATTAATTTCCTGTGTAGTTTGAGTTATTACAAAACACTTTATAGGTGGACTAATGTTTTGGGCTGATCTGGGTGCCAAAAAGAGAATTGAAAAGGCAAATATGGATGGCACCAATAGAGTAGTGTTGGTATCTACTAATGTATCCTCTCCAAGTGGCCTATCAGTGGATCATATATCTGGAAAGCTCTACTGGACTGACGGAGGCCTAAGGAGTATCAATTTAATCAATCTAGATGGAACAGGAAGAAAAACACTTTTATGTAACTCATCTTCTTTTTTTTTACGATAATTCTTTTTGCATGGAGTAGCACAATTTTAACTTTTGTCTTACTTTTAGCTGGAGTAAGTCTCCCATATCCATATGGGTTAGATGTATTCGAAAATAATATTTATTGGACAGACTGGATGAACAAATCTATAGAAAGAGCTAATAAGTTTACAGGCGAAAATAGAACAGTTATAGTAAGGAACTTAGCCGATGCAATGGGTATCAAGATATTTCACAGAAACAGGAAGAATGTGCAATCACCTTGCGGAAATAATAATAATGGGGGCTGTTCTCACTTGTGTCTCCTAAAACCTAAAGGACATTCATGTGCGTGCCCTACTGGAATTAAACTAATGGTACGTATATAAATTGAACTCATCATTATCTATATTAATATTAGATTTCTTGCTCCATATTGGCTATTCCACATCAGCATATGGATAGGACCGCTTCAATTTCAGTTTCAAAACATCAAAGAGTTATTTTTGAAATGCAGTTTAAATTCATCCATGAGCCAAAAAGTAACTATACGCCAGTACAGTGGCGCATAAAAACAATTTTTACAAGATCGGAATAAAAAAAGACATTCGTTATCTTAAATAAACTGGTGAAGTCGCCACGCCTAAAGTCTAAAAGTTCAGTTCTATATCCTCAAGTGAAGAGAGTAACTTCTTCTCCTTACCCGCTCTTACCAAAATTGTTTATTTGCAGTATAGCTGTAACAAATATGCTCCTGTTTTCAAACTTGAAAAAACAAGATTCCATCAATTTTCATCATTCTGTGGGAGAGGTCTTGTTGAATCTATTCTGCTCAGGCTTCCTGCAAGACGGACATCTAGCTATTATGCCATAGTGTTAGCGGTCAGTCTTCAGATCGCATGGCTGATTTCGTCCATTTTGCTACTCGGTTTGCTTCCATTCGATCTACATAATTTCATCATTCGTAGTATTTTTGGGTTTGTAATTTATGTGGTTTACTGTTTTGATTGTTTTTTAAAGCTTCATTACAGCTGCTCGCATCATACTTTCCGTTTTAGATAGTTCTGCCCTAATCCCAGCAGGATATGTCATTATATCTGGCACACTGTTTGGCAATAGGCATAAATTAATTTTTCCATATAATCTTCTTTAGACAACCTGAAATTCTTGCATACGAACTTCCCTCATGAGGTTCTTGCTGTTTGATGTTTCTGCAATCAACGTATATTTCGTTTTCTCGATAGATGTTTCCATATTGACTCCCTTCACAGTTTTGGAGAGTGTATACAATTGGCGCTGCAAATCATCTTTGGTTTCCGTAATTAACTTTACATAGTCAGCTTAGCAGACCATTCTCCAATTGTAATCGCCCATATTGAATCCAGCATTAACCTTCCATCACCACTCGATTTCCTGACCAGAATAAAGTTGTATAAAGTGAGGCTTGGGTATTCTTCTTATCTTATTTCATGTAATGCCGATACTTCTGCTGTGAATGGTTTGTTTGTTTAAAGTTCAGTTTTGTTGTTTCTATTCAGTTATTCTGTAAATCCAGTGCATCTCCGGGCAGCTCGACATTTTCGAAAGATTTTCTCTAAATACTTATCTCAGCTCTACAAAATAGTGCAAAAGTAGTTTGCTGTACCGAAAAGACTTCTCGACGAGTAGCAAAATAAAAATTGTGTCGGGAGTACAAGTTTTGCCCAAAACGTGTGACGTTATTTTGCCACTAAAGATTGCGAACGGTTAGCTCTTAATGCGGAGGCCGGGGTTCTTGGCATATGACCTTTGTGCACTTAAATTGGCCGCCACGTAATTTCTAAGAGATACTGCAAGTTATATAGTCTAGCCAATCACAAAGCTAGATTGTCTTTAATAGATGTTAATTGTATTTTCAAGTACTAAAACTGAGCTATATCCACAATACCGAAACAGAATTTTGCACTCGACGAGCGTTTCGCTAACCATGTTAGCATCATCAGGAGATGATTAAAACTAAAATTAAAATCTACCTAACTCCCTTTTATACTTCTGTTTGCTCAATCAAGCGGAACTAAAAAGGACCAATCCTGGAATCCCACTAGTCACGCTGGATTAACCAATACAATGAACTATACGGAATAGGCCCTCTATCTATATTTAAACTAGCCTATTCCGTGTAGTCCATTGTATTGGTTAATCCAGCGTGACTAGTGGGATTCCAGGATTGGTCCTTTTTGGTTCCGCTTGATTGAGCAAACAGTAGTATAAAAGGGAGTTAGGTAGATTTTAATTTTAGTTTTAATCATCTCCTGATGATGCTAACATGGTTAGCGAAACGCGTGTCGAGTGCGTTTCGGTATTGTGGATAAAGCTCAGTTGTAGTGCATGTTGCCGAAGGTTCCAAACCCCAACATAGTGTATTTTCAAGAACGAAATGGGGAAAACAGTCAGCAGTAAACACTTCAAACATAAACAAAACAAGTATTCTTTATTTATAAGAATATCTACCCTCTTCGTTGGGAATTACACATAATTAAAATATGAAGACATAATCCATTTCTACAGTATAAAAAAATGTTGTGAAGGAGCTTATCTTGGTAACGCTTACCTCTTGGCTGTTTTATTTAAAATAAATTATACCTAGAGGGAAAAGACTCATGAATCTTTGTTTCCAGGGTTATTAAATAGGTTTATCCGTAAAAGGCATTAAATGTGTATAATATCTACCAAGTTAGCCGAACAATTAAAGGTAAAAAGTTAATATGATAAGTTAGTGATATAGTATAAAATTTTACATTAGGTAGACAGCTGATCTTTTACATAATAAAAGGAAAGAACTGGCCTTGAGTTATTCCCGTCAGCTGGTTAAGTGCTTCCTTATCTGAGGTTCTTGTGGCTTATTGTTCCCTTCTCTAATCATGTGAAATTCCACCAAACTGATTTTTCTACTCCACCCTGTCCATGAAGCATGGAAGTTTAAGGTTTACCTATAGACTGTAAATCCCATTTGGAATTTATACCATCTTTATGCCATTTCCAAATCAAAATTATCTAATATTCTCTAATCAATCTCTAATCAACATCCCATAATAAAACCTGAAACAAACATGAAGTCTTTAGCAATTTGCAACACGTTTTTCTGATTAAACCCAATGATTTTTTTTCCAATTAATTAAAAAAAAATGAACCTAACCCCGGAGAGTCGCGTACAAAGCCCGGTCTCTGTCGTGGGGTCGTTTGAGCGCCACCCGTTCTAGCCAGCTAAACGGAAAAAGCTCGGCTGCTGTTATACCGAGTGGCTAGATTCGCTCATAAAATTAACCGGTTCTCAGTTCCTAATTTCGAACTATCAAATAACGAAAACAATGGCGTAATTATAATCCACTGACTTCTATCAAGAAAACACAATCTAAAATTTAATGAAAACTATATTTGCTCCTAAATCCTTTTTTTTGCAAACACAGCAACAATCTATCTGGAGAAAAAGGTTATATTAAAATGTGGTTGAGTAGACAAAAGAATGTTAAATGACTTAAAGTAATTAATAAAATAAACAGAGTACAATATGAAGATTGTACGTACAGAGACCAATTCAGTTGGAAAACCTCGGTTCTATATGCCTTATCACTAAATGCACTAAACACTACTTATCAAAGTGATCACTTGACGTAGACTAAGCTTCTTACAACTAGGTATGCGTGCGCTAATAGCTGCACTGAAGGTGATAATATGCCGCAATGAGCGGACACAATGATTAGATAAAAAAAAACTTGAGAAGTTAATAAAAACACCAGATTAGATTAAAACTATGGTTAGCTTGATTTATATGATAAAAAATAAAATTCAGAGCAGTTATATCTGCCGACTAATGAATGAAAAGAATGAAATTATCCAGCCAGCGCTTGACTTTATTAAAATGAGAAAACAACTCAAAGCAATCAGATTAACTGGTCCGATAAACCATTTAAATTAATTAAAATCAATGAGCTACCTCAATTCAATGTTTGATTTATATGAATAAAAGCAAACGAAGAGTAAACATAAGAAACAATGAGACACAAAACTTATACCCAAATCCCGTCGTCGAACTCTGTCGATGGCCTCTAGTGCGGGAACCACCAGTTGAGGCCCTTCACTGACGCTTCTGGCCTTCCAGAAAAAAAAAGTTGTGGACCTGCTTCTGGCCCTTCAGAAAAAGTTGTAGTTCTTCAATTATTGAACTTCTGGCCCACCAGAAAAACCCTGAAATAATACAGTACGCATTAAATGAAGCCCCCTTACTTTAATAAAAATCTTAGACCCCCTCCCTCTTTGCATAAATACATCTTCTTTATAAAACAAATTTTCCCAGACAAAAAAACCCATGGACTTGCAATGCAATAAAGCAAATAAAAGAGATATTAAGGTTCAGACAACTTGAATATAAAAAGATAGGTATGAATCACTCCTAAAAAAATATATAAACTTCCCCATAAGATCAAAATTAAAGTTGCATTAAAATAAAAATTCGGATCAGATAAAATGGAGTAGATAAGATAACACATGGGAAAAGCAAATGGCGTTATGTGCACAAAAAAAAAGTAAAAGGTAGATAAGCAATCAATTTCTTAATTTAGGCAAAACCGTAGCGATATTTACCTCGAACTCGGACTTGAGGGTGGATTAGGAGAGATTCGACGGTCTCGGTCTTATGGGACGAACGTGGAAGCCGCTATAAATAATGGAAACAAAAAAAAATTAGCAACATGGCGGTCACGTGCTTCATAGGCCACAGAAAAAGGAATCCAGAAAAAATGCTTACCTAGTACAGCTTGTAGAGCCCGGAAAATCGGTCGTGTTAAAACACAAATAGAAACGACACGATAAATCCCCTATCAAAAGGGTTGTATTATATCACAATACTTAAAACGTGGAGTTTCTAGCCGCCCTGGCAAGCGTTCGTCTTACGTTCCGGTCAAACTAGCAAAGGCCCGTCCACTCCGTTCGTCAATTCGCCTTCGAAATTAAATACTGCGACACAAGTAGTAATGGCCTGAAAACTTGCCGAGTGCCTCGATACAAGGAATAATTCCAAGAAAATGAACGCCTTAATTCTCGCTTATTATGATGATGAATGACGGCGGAAGCCACGAATAGTGAGCTAAAATTACATTCTTCCAGATATGCTAGGAAATGCTCTAACAGGAATGATAAACCTTCAAAAATCTAAATCGAGAATGAAAAACGCGCGATAGATAGCCCATCCCTATTATTTGGCATAAACCTTACAAAAAAAACTGGTCAGCCGTACAGAACGAGAAATACATTTAAAGCAGAGGTCCAAAAACGATCTCCGGAATATCAACCTAGGGTTCTCAAAAGGCAATAAAACATTCAAACTGAAAATTAAATTGTGGTTCAATAAGTCAAATGCAACGTATTTGCAGGCTAACAGAATTCTTTAGAAATATAAATCGACTCGCTGGCTGTTTACGATAATATAATGCAAATCAAGCCAAGTTATCTTAATAATAAGGTACATGCATCGCTTATCAACTAAAATAGATGGTCACAACGGATTAAGAATACAAATATATAGCTAACCTATACTTAAAAATATGGTTAATTTTACATTAAGAAAAGAGGCAATTTCAAGCGAATTATTAAATTTAGAATTAATAAACCGATGAGTGCAAAATACAGCATCATTTTTTTCTAAATGCGGCATATAAATGAAATTTTAAAATTGGCAAAATCGAACTGTTACACAGTTTACTTAAGATTGTTGAAATGTTCTGTTTTTATAAAGCACAAGCCAACGATTACCTACCTTACTAGGTGGTGATGGATTAACCACAAAAATGGAAAGGCATCTTCAAGGATTAGACAAAAATATAATAGGCCAAGCCCTTCTCAGGCCTAAAGGCACCAGATTTTCAAAATCTTTTGGCCTAATGGACCCATGATGGTTCTTAAATCCAAAACTATAAAAATTAGGTGAATCAAACTGTTCGACCACCATGAAGGCAAAGGTCACTTGACTGCCTGACTTCGTTTCCCGATGTCAATTGTCAGCTCATTGACACCGAGCGGCAAAAGCTGATTTCTCATGCACAACGTCATATAGATTGAACATTAGTGTCACTCAGGTTCGATTGCTCGAGTCATCATCGTAACCACAATCAGGAATGACGTGATATTTAAAAATTAACTTGCATGAAACATAATGACTAAAGATGAGAATCAATTCAAAAGAGAACAATCTTTATTGGGAAATTAAGACAATATTGAATTAATAAGATAGTATGTAGTGAATCAGTGGCTTGAATTAATATATCAAAAGTATGTTTTATTACTCTAAGAAATTCAACCATGAAGAAAGGTTACTAGTTCTTATCAATATCGTAAAGAGAAAGTTAAAGATCTTCTGATACTTCGTGACATTGAGTTATTCAATGTTTGCTTAAGTTATGAAATAATTTATGTTCTAAATAAATACAAATATGAGTAAACATGTAACAAATACATTTAAGGGTTAAGTATCATTTTTCCAGAGAGTTAATTAAATACATTCAAAGCATAATGTATGAAAACAACTGTAATAACGTATATTGCTTGAATTCTTAAAAAAACGGGTAACATTTACTTATAATATCTTCATGATAAATTAAATGCTACAAACCTTCTTGTCCACTTATTTCAATCAATTCAGAAATGTTATTAGATATGATCGTGGCCAAAATTTTAATATTGCGCTCTACAGATTGATTATTCGGTAATTCTTTGGATCCCTTTTGGTCCGTTTTTTGAAGAAAAAGATAATGATGCTAGTGCACGATTTATAAGGGATTTGTCCTGTTATTATCAACCTTAACAAATTTTTTAAGTCTTTAAGTTCCGGACCGTTTTAGTTTTCATTGGACATTTAATCGATTCTTGTGGCTTTTCTGCTGTTGATATCAGTATGCTGTTATGAATACCTTCTTTAGTTGGATATTTTGTATCTTCGATATCATCTTGCAATATTTTTAGATCTATTTCCTCGTTCTGTTCTTCGCTCTGGTTCTAATACAAGTTTTTGAAGTACGATGCCCAGTTTTTAGCGGTAATGATTATAATTTCAACCTTTTTCACTCATCGGTCTCTCACTGCATTTCAGCATATCTAATATTTTTCCTCGCTATCATAGAAAACGTGCTCCATTCCGCCACAGAAATTTTTGCAGTAGGTTTTTTTTAATTTCTTTTATAGCTTTGATTATTTTCTCCTTGGTTATCTTTTATTCAAAATATTCTTTCGATTTGTTTGTTCTAATATTTGACATATGAAATTTTGTTTTCCAGACATCATCTGTACATTAAGGTTTCTCATTTCTTCTTCAATTTACCGTAAATGTTTTTATTTCAACTACCTTTGATGCACTAGTTCTTGGTTCTCATATTTAATGAATGCATTTTTATTTTCTTATGCTTGTGTTGTGACTTCATTCGAAAATGGTGATTTCTCATTTTTTTACCACTTACGTTGATTCTTCTTACTCGTAAATTTTTTTATTGCGCTCTTAAGGATGTTTGATTATGTTTTCTCTTTTGTTTCGTCGGCACTTTTGTAATTTTTGGCTATAATGGGATTTTTTTATAAGTGTAATGAACGCCGATTTACCCTATTGCTTTACTTACTGTGTATTCGGCCTTTTTTTTCGCTTCATTATCTATAACGGGGTTCGCAGTACCAGTGTGTTGATACCCTATTTCGTCGTAAAATAATTTATCTATACACTTGGACAACCGCCCATATTTCGCCACCTAGTTGAAAACCACTTTATTCCTCTTACCAGTACTTAATTATTTTCTCAGGTATAGTTACTATAATTAAATGAATGTAAGCCACATCAGGTTCGTTTTAAAATTAATAAAAACAACATTTGAGTTTGCAAAATTTTTGCGGGAGCGCACAATTGAAAGGGAGCATTTTCTCATTTATTTGTGGCTAAATTTATGTACTTATTTCCTAATATGGCCTCGTATCTACAGGTCGCCAGACAATCACCGTAAAAGAAAAATTACGCTGGTATTATTATTTAGTCGCTGTGATTTTTTTTACCGTCTATCAACTTTCCTAGAGTATTATATTTTATCTGAGAGCATGATAAGTAATCTAGCCAGTCAAGCAATTATGCATTAATAAAAGAAATTCAATTAGCAATAATTTCTTCTCCGCAGTGAATTAACTAAAGAAAACATAGAGTTCGCTAGCATTAATTATTTTAATGGGATACTCATTAAATTTATCGAATACATAGAGCAATAAATGTTTCCAAATATACAGGCACAATACGCCTTATGATTTAAAACTAAACTTACTATTTAATGCTAGAACTGAATTGTTTTACTAAAATACTCATGAAATGCTTGCAGACATACAACATTAAATGTTTCCAAATATACAAGCACTCTACACATTATGATTCAAAACTAAACTTACTGTCTAACGCTTAATGTAAACCCGGAACTTGCCATCGTAGTCTCCATCGCTTCTGTTGACCACCTTCTACCTCGACGGATGACGAATTTCAAACAATGTTTCTTTACATTACTTCTCGAGCCGACGCGACGACATGAATTTACTTAATTACTTCCACGATCCTCTAAACTGTGAGACACTAATTCCGGTTTGATCACAACTAAGACCATAGTACAGACTTGAAAATTAAGGTTAATTTTTAAAACTTTTCTAGCTTCTTTTTAGCATTGCGACCGACTGCAAGTGAATATTCCATTTATGTTTTACTCGAACATTACGACTTTCAGCAAATGAAGATTCAGTTAAGACTAATTTTTCTCCGATCATTTCGCGTTTTTAAAGCAGATTTTCGTCGCGTTTGTTCCCCAGTAAAATCCGGAATCTGAACACCTGCAACATGAAAGCACGGGCAATGACGCAAATGCACAAATTTTCGACAAAAACAACTACTCCAGTTGTAACTAGTTTTCCATTCCAATATCCCAAGTGTTTCAAATTTTCCATGCCAAGCTTGGGCTCATTACGGAATTTAGTTCACACATGTGGTTTAGAGTCCAAGCGGTATTTGAACCTTATAAAGTCATGACTTTTTGTCTTTCGGGTGACATATCACTTTATGGCAACTTACGGGCAAGATTTTTTAGGAAAAAATTTGGTATCGTTCGATTCTTTTTTTTTATTTTCTTTCCAAAAAAGTGAGGATCATTGAGATATTATCAGGATTTTTTGGAAAAAAATTGATATTAAATGTTCGTAATGTCGGTGCAATAAGCCATACTTTTATGTCAGAAGTGAGGTTTTTAAAGAGAATTTAAGCATCAAGTAGTATTTTTCAAACGCCAAATTTGACAAAAAACTCAACATCTTTTAATAAATACAACTATCGTTCATTTTGTGAATATTTTTATATACAAATTATTAAAAACTTTAAATTATTATAACTTACATGGGATCTGGTTGAAAAGATAATAATTTATAGGTTGTGCGCCTTGCAAATTTTCTTTTGTTCTCAAGAGGGTGTCTATAGTAGTTTAAGCGATTCTGGTTGAGATAAAGCCTAGAAATTTTGAGGAACCACCACATTTGAGTCTCCAAAGTTCAAGTTTTAAGTTTAAACTTGTGTAAAATCACTAAAACACCTTACTATTTGCAAAGGTAATAATCAAAATTAAATCTGAAGCAAGCAAATTTAAAAATTTTAAAAGGTGAAATAATGATATTTGACCCACTGGCACGGAGGTCTCGGTCAAGGTTGCCAAACGTTGCACACTTCTCTTATTGAAAATAAGACAAAGTGATCGCCCTTTTACTCGACTTTTAGCCAATCCAAACCAAGCCAAACAAGCGCGCTACATTTCATGCGTTGGCCTCCGCACACTTCGGGAGTAAAACGAGCAGAAACTAACTCAAGTTAATGTAATGAAATAAGTTTTCTGAAATAATTTATTTATTTACTTAGTTTCGGTTAGTTTGGGTTGGTTGTTGTGTTTGCTATTCGAGCGAGAGAAGTGAGTAATAACTCAAACTAACCCAAACTACTTACGACTTATTATGAACTACACTTCGGGCTACCTACGATCATTGTTTATATAAATATAAACAATGTTACGATCTGCTCCAAACTACTCTGAGTTACTTAAGACCTGCTCCTAGCTTCATCGAGCAACTACGCGCTACTTACCACCTACTCCGAGCCACTACGCGCTACCTACGACCTACTCCAACCTAGTCTCAGCTATCTACACCCTACTACAAACTGGTCTGAATTACTTATGACCTACTCCAAGCTAGTCTGAGTCACTCCGCGCTATTTACGACCTACTTCAAGCTACTCCGCGATACCTACGACCTGCTCTAAACTACTCTGAGCTACTTATGACCTACTCTGAGCCACTCCTCGGGACTTACAATTTACTTCAAGCTAGTCTGAGTCACTCCGCGCTACTTAAGACCTACTCCAAGATAGTCCGAGCCACTCCGCCCTACCTACGCCCTAGTTCGAGCGCTCTACAAACTACTCTGAGCAACTTATGACCAGATCCAAGCTACTCCGAGGCACTCCGCGTTACTTACGACCTACTTCAAGCTACTTACGACCTACTACGAGCCACGCCGCATTACCTACAACCTACTCCAAGCTACTCCGCGTTACCTACGACATAGTCCGAACTACTCTGAGTTAGTTCGGGTTAGCTTTGGGTTAGTTTCGTCTCGGTTTAGGTACTACGCATTTGCATGAATAATGGCTTGCGCAAAGCGCAAGTCATTCTTCATGCAATCCTACGGGAAACAATTTCGGTTAGCTTGGGTTAGTTTGAGTTAGTTTGGGTTAGCTTTGGGTTAGTTTCGTCTCGTTTAAGGCACTACGCACTTGCATAAAGAATGGCTTGCGCCTCGCGCAAGCCATTCTTTATGCCATTTATTCCTCATGCAAACCTATGAGAAACAATTCCGGTTAGCTTGGGCTAGTTTGGGTTAGCTTCGTCTCGTTTTAAGCACTACGCACTTGTATGAAGAATGACTTGCGCGAGGTGCTAGTTTGGGTTAGTGTCGTCTCGTTTTAGGCAAACGCACTTGCATGAAGAATGACTTGCACTTCGCGCAAGTCATACTTTATGCAAACCTAGTAGAAAAAATTTCGGTTAGCTTGGGTTAGTTTGGATTAGCCTTGGTTAGTTTGGGTTAGTTTCGTCTCCTTGAAAGCACTACGCACTTGCATGAAGATGGCTTGCGCAAAGCGCAAGCCATTCTTCATGCAAACCTATGAGAAACAATGTCGGTTAGCTTGGGTTAGGTTTGGGTTAGTTTCGTCTCGTTTAAGGCAATACGCACTTGCATGAATAATGTCTTGCTACTTACTAAAAAGTCGTATAGTTCTGCATCTCTATAATTTAATACGATTTCATATAGCTCGAATGAACCTTGAATATCCATTTTTATTGCGTTTCGATCACGATCTTTAAAAAGCTTTCGAAATGCGGTCAACAAATCGACATTAACGGTTTTAAATTTGACTTTTGTTAACTTTGACATTTTGCCTCGCATTGTGCAAAGCCTACTTGATGGTTAAATTGCTTTAAAAACGTCGCGTCTGTTATGGAAATATGGCTTATTGCACCGACATTATAAACATTTAATATCAAATTTTTTACCAAAAAAACCGGGATAATATCTCAATGATTCTCGCTTTTTTGGAAAGAAAATAAAACACGAATCGATTGATTCCAAAGTTTAAAAAAAAACATTATTAAGACATCTTGTCTTAACCAGACCCCATTTGAGCAAATGATTCGCTGTTGCGCGTAGGAATAACAGGTAACGTAGGCGATTGAGGGTATGCACATTACACTTGGGTTATGATGTTGCCAAATTGACCGATTCGCGTCTAGGTACGCCAATTTTGAGCTTCCAGGCATATATTTTTCAAAGTTGTTTTTTTCCTTGATTTTGGGGATTGCCTTGGGTTAGCACTTGGTTAGTTTTTTTTTCTTGAGCCCCCGAGGCGAGCGAAGGGTCACGTGTGAAGTGAAATATTAAAACAACACTGAGCTGCTGCCAAATGCGCAGGGCGGAAGGTCGAAAATTTGGCGTACGTAAACGTTAGTGGTTGACCGCCCAAATATATGGGATTGGGCGCTGTATTTCTTAGAAAAACACTGAAAATTATAGATATCCTCACTCTATTGTATGCAGAAATACATATTCAAAGCAGATATTAAGAAATTTTTATAGAAAAATTGCTATTTTGTAGTTGCCTTAAAGTGTTATATACCAGTCTTTCGTTTTAATTCGCCGAAATTGGAAAATCTTTTTATTATGCACGCCCCCTGGCCAATGATGTTCTTTTTAGGACAAAGGTTGGGGGACCTGCGTAAGAATGTTTGATCGCAGATGATCTTTTTTCTAGTTAGTTCATCTAGTTTCACGTTATAATGCAGTCAAAAACAAGAGATGTAGATATGTTCTATATTGTTGTGTAGGATTCATGTTTATCTTGCAATTGATTGCCTTTGGCTCCACAAAAGTTTACAAATTCTTAGAGCCTCCTCGGCTCTGGTTAAACGGTCGACGTTTCGAGGATCAAATGTCTCCGTCGTCAAGAACGAACAAATCTAAAAATAAAAATGGTTAGTCAATTTAAATAACAGTAAAAAGCTATCGCAGAATTTGTCAAGTTTTGACTAGACTTTGACAAGATGACAATAATAATATCATATCGTGTAATAATTACTGGTTAGTGGTCTATTTAGGTAAGTGTAATAATGAGGTGATATTTGGTATTATACGTTTAGGAAGAATCAAAGATTTTTGTTAAAGGATTTAGTTAATTTTTAAATGTCCCTTGTCAACTTCAGTTTTTAGCAAAGGTAACCATGTGCTCTTAAAACTTACAGAAGTTGAAGCAACACATACATCTTCATTTAATAAAATTAAAGCACTTTCTTTAATTTTACGTTTTTTAGATGATGGTTCCTTTGCCAAAATAGTTAAAGCGTTCCATTGTATGCTGTGTGGTTGTTATCAAATGCATGTTGACAAATATGTGATTTGTGGAATTGTGTATTTTTAATATAAGTTTGGTGTTCTTTTAAACAGAAAACACTCTTAGATCAAAACTTACAAAGACAAAACCTCTTAATGAAAATGAAATTACTAAAAATGTTATCTAGAAATACCATGTGAATGTAATAAATTTTATATAGGTGAAACCTGTAGACCATTATCAAAACGTATAAAAGAACACCAAACTTATATTAAAAATACTTAATTCCACAAATCACATATTTGTCAACATGCATTTGATAACAATCACAGAATACAATGGAACCCTTCAAGTATTTTGGCAAAGGAACCATTATCTAAAAAAACTAGAATTAAAGAAAGTGCTTTAATTTTATTAAATAAAGATGTATGTGTTGCTTCAACTTCTGTAAGTTTTAACAGCACATGGTTAACTTTGCTAAAAACTGAAGTTGACAAGGGACATTTAAAAATTAACTAAATTCTTTAACAAAAATCTTGAAACACAAACATCACCTCATTATTACACCTTCAATTTGTTTTTATTTCTTGTTAATAAAATAAACTTAAAATTTTATTTGAAGGTTTTCTCCCTGGTTTCAATTCGAGACTTTAATTTAATTTTTGGAGAATTAAACCAATTTTTTTTTTAAACAAATTGTTGAAACAATTTTTAAAATAAATCAGGTGCCAGCCCTGATTGTCACATAAGTCCTTTTTCATTGGGTACCTTTGCACCATCGAGCATTGCCTTTATTTGTATTTGAACTTAATAATTCGGTATATTAACAGCACATGGTAAGTTCCTATATTTGTTGAGTTTAACATTTTAACGGTATTATTCAATCATATTAAAGTATTTAAAAACAGTGCTTTACAATTCTGTGATGATATTATTAATTAAAAAATGTTGAATTGTTCATTATTTCCCTTAGGTCTAAGTAAAGGTAACCAAATGGATTCAAAATATGTTAAAAACTAGTCTACTTAGTGGTGTTTATCTAATAATGTAAACATATTTCCTATAATTTAGCGTTTTTGGGGTATTAATACTTTATTGGTATATTTGTCTAAATTCCCAAATTTTAAAGTGCCTATTCGAATACAAGAGTTTTTACTATAATTAACCTAAGCTTCAATTTTAATACTTTTTCATTTTGTATTTTCTTTAAACTTTTGAAAAGGGTGACAGGTTTACCACTACGAACTATGTTTTCAGTTTTTCAGTAGATTAGACTATTGTAGTTTAATTTCATTGTTTGAAGCTGAAAATGAAGCTACCCGATCTATATTCTGTTAGCCTAGTGAGCAATATTAAAAGAAAAGAAATAAGAAAATTCTGATATTTAATTTTTTCTTAAATATTACATTATTTGAAACAGGATGATCGAAAGACCTGTACTAACGGTCCTCTCAACTATCTCATATTGGCACATCGCATGGACATCCGGCAAATTTCGTTGGACGTTCCATATATGGCTGACGTAGTATTGCCGTTTAAGCGCCTGAAACTAGCAACATCTGTTGATGTAGATCGCAAAACTGGAGAAATTTACTGGACCGACACTGCAGAGGATTGCATTCAGAAATCAACAGCTAATGGAACGAATAGACAAACTATTATTACTCGCGAGATTGAAGCGCCCGATGGAATTGCTATAGATTCTACAGGAAGAAAGGTTAGTAATAAAAAAACATACTGATAAATATGCTAGTAAACTCACTGTATGTAAAAAAGAGCAGAAATAGAAAACGGGGTCGATTCTACATTCCATTCCTGAACTTCAAGATATCTTCAGGTCTTTGTGAAAATGAAGTGTTTTCAGCAATTTTGTCTGATTTGATTTAAAATTCAAAGGTTTTTTGTCGCAATAAGATGTGTTACAAAAAATTGCAAACCTGATTTCACACTTTTTTGCGAATAACACTGTTTAAATTGAATGTTTAAAGATCAGATTTTTTATTTTATTTTGAAATTCAATTAGATCAAGAATATCGTCAATGAAAACTTTATCAATACAATTTAGTTCAGTATGATTTTTTAAAAAGTTATATCGGAAGACCTGGTTATATGTTAGATTATTAATAGATTTGTAATCATAGAATAATAAAAATAATACAATGAATAGTTTCGGCGGTAGGATTCTTGTGAAACATCGTTGAATAATAATACTAGGGATAATTAGTACACTACTTTTAAATGTTTCAAAATAACTTAATGAGATATTTTTCTCTACATATGTCTCGGCTTGATGAGTCCTTTATCAAGAGCAGTTGTATACTAAAATCTAAAATTGTTATACCCTACTAAACCGCCTGACGGTATTTTGTTTTTATTGCACTGTCAATTATGCAGGTGTTTAAAGAGCAGGTCAGTTGGTCGTTCGTATTTAAAACGTCTGTTTTTTGTGACTTTTGGATTTCTAGGTACTCCAAAAGGTTCAGAGGTTTGCTTTTTGTTTCCGTGTGTAAAAGTTTGATATTATTCGTATCTATAAAATGGTTCTTTTCTATATAATGTTTTGCTATGCCAGAGTTTTTAATATTATGTAAAATCGATTTTTTGTGTTCAAGTTTCGACCAGTTTGTCCTACGTAGCTTCACAGTTGACACAATTTATTTTGTAAACACCAGATTTAGATTGTTTGTCAATTTTGTCTTTATTGTTTATTAGTCTTCTCCCTAGATTATTCTTATTAACCTGAATTGTTTTACAGCCAATTTTTTTTTAATCTTTACTGTAATTTTTGGAATATAATTGATAAATTTAAACGGCTCCTTTTCTAATTCTAATGTAGGGTTAAAATGTTCTTCTGTTTTCAATCTGTGTCAATCAAAGCGACCTTATAACCGTTATTAATAGCAATCTGTTTGATAATGGATACTTCTTTTTGGAAACTCGCCGAATCTAGGGGAAAGCTGAAAAGTCTATGAATGAGACTATGAAAAGCGGAAAGTTTTACTTGCCAAGATTGGTTAGAGCCTTTATGAATTATTGCATCTGTTGTTGTTGGTTGCCTATATATATATATCAAATTTAAGAGAATCTCTTGTCTTTGTAATCTTTATGTCCAAAAAGTTTAAAAGATTCTTTTTCCATGGTAAATTGGATTCTATTGTTTAGGGAATTTAAAAATGTTAAAAAGGTTTTTAAGATTCTGTTGGTTCTTGTAAAGATGCAAAATATGTCATCCACATATCTACTCCAAAAAAATATATTTCTGATTAATGAATTGTTGGTGTTGAATAAATGCTGTTCAAAATCAGCCATAAAAATCTCGGCAAATAAAGGTGAAATTCGAGAGCCCATCGGTAAACCATTAATTTGTTTGAATCTCTTGTCTTTGTAATCTTTATGTCCAAAAAGTTTAAAAGATTCTTTTTCCATGGTAAATTGGATTCTATTGTTTAGGGAATTTAAAAATGTTAAAAAGGTCTCTAAGTTTCTGTTGGTTCTTGTAAAGATGCAAAATATGTCATCCACATATCTACCCCAAAAAAATATATTTCTGATTAATGAATTGTTGGTGTTGAATAAATGCTGTTCAAAATCAGCCATAAAAATCTCGGCAAATAAATGTGAAATTGGAGAGCCCATCGGTAAACCATTAATTTGTTTGAATATTTCATATTTATTCTGGAAATAATTTTGATCTATACATGTACGAATTATAGATTTGAGATCGCTTTTTTCTTTTACTAAATTATCAGAGATCTATTAGTCCATTAATAATACGTGAAAGTTCGTTTAACGGTATGGAACTAAACAGGCTCTTCACATAAAAGGAAACCAATATTGCATTATTTGGAATTTTTAAGTTTTTGCCTTTATCAATGAAATCAAAGGAATTTTTAAGTGCATACTTAAAATCGAATTTAATGAATTTTGGTGAAATATTTGTAACGAATTGACTTAATTTGTAACATGGAGCATTCACATATGATCACATATGATACTGATTGGGATATTATCTTTATGAATATTAGGTAAGCCGTAAAAGAAGGGGGGGGGGGTGATGGATTCATTAATTTGAGAAAAATTTGTGAGTTATCAGGTAGTACTGAATTGTTATTTCTTAATAATGAAATAATTTGTTTTTGGTATCTATTAGTCGGGTCTTGCGTTTTTTTGAAATCTTCGTTATTCAAAAGTTCTTTGATGTTAGTATCATAATCTAATTGAGTTAAATCAGTTATCGTGTTTCCTTTATCAGCTTTAGATCAGATGTTTACTAAAATCTAAAAAATGTTCCAAGCATATTTGGTTTTAAAACAGAACATCAGAAACAGAATCACACCTAAACACATGAAAATCTACTGCAACCATAACTCCATAGAGGCCAGAAGAATGAATCAAAAAGCATACACGATTTAGCTCCAGAATGAACTACGCTTTTGGTTCAAAAGAAGGGACAACCCCATCCAACATCAGAACTTGATCTACACTGAACTCTTGAAGAAAGAAGGTCATTTTGTGTTACAGTATAGGGACAGGATAGTTCGTGAAGATATTAATTTAATAGTGAACAAATATTATAAAACTTTACTAAATAAGTTAAGGTATTTACTCTCTTTAAAAACTGTCATACGTATTGATTTAAGTATACAGCAACACAGCAATCACACTTTTTATCCAAGAATTTTGAATCTCACAGATACAGTATTTACAGACACTGAGAATAACTTATTAGAAAAAGGGCTCAAATATTCTCCACAATCCTACAACCAAAAAGATTTTGACCGTTTGGTAGTTAATACACAAATAGCAATAAATTATATTTTAAACATTTCGCAACTAGACAAATATAGCATCTCTGAAGAATTTAAAACTAATTCAAACACTCAACTGAATAAAAAAGAATTTACAACCTTAAACACAATAAAAGCATAAGTAACGCAAAATAACCTAATATTAACTAAAACTGATAAAGGAAACACGATAACTGTTTTAACTAAATTAGATTATGATACTAAAATCAAAGAACTTTTGAATAATGGAGATTTCAAAAAAAAATGCAAGACCCGACTAATAAATACCAAAAACAAATTATTTCATTATTAAAAAATAACAATCCTGTACTACCTGGTAACTCACAAATGTTTCTTAAATTAATGAATCCATCACGTCCCCATTTTTACGGCTTACCTAAAATTCATAAGGATAATATCCCAATCAGACCAGTAATATCATATGTGAATGCTCCATGTTACAAATTACGTCAAAAGTTCATTAAATTCGATTCTAAGTATGCACTTAAAAATTCCTTTGTTTTCATTGATAAAGTCAAAAACTTAAAAAATCCAAATAATGCATTAATGGTATCCTTTGATGTGAAGAGTCTGTTCAGTTCCGTACCCTTAAACGAAAATGGGCTAAAATGTATCGGAACACTCAAAATATTAAAGTAAGTTAAAACTAACCCAAATTAACCGAATATTGGCGACTAACCCAAAACTAACCAAAACCATTAAAATTGGTTATAACGTATCGGAACTGGCTCAAATGACTAAAATAAATTAAAATTAACTGAAATCAACCGAAAATTGATTGAAAGATTAACCAAAACTAACCAAAAGTGTCAAAAAGCACCAAAAAGGTCTAAAACGTATAGGTACAGATTAAAAATATTAAAGTAAGTTGAAATTAACCGAAGTTTGGCGACTAACTTAAATTGACCAAAAACATTTAAACTGGGTATAACGTATCGGAACCGGTTCAAATGACTAAAATAAATTGGAACTAACTGAAAGTAACCGAAAGTTGATTGAATGACTAACCAAAACTAACCAACAACAGTAAAATTGGTAATAACGTATAGGAGCTGGTTCAAATGACTAATATAAATTAAAACTAACTGAAATTAACCAAAAGTTGGTTGATCGACTAACTAAAACTAATCAAAAGTAACCAAAAGCACCAAAAAGGGCTAAAACATATCAAAACTGATTAAAAACATTAAAGTAAGTTGAAATCAACTTAAATTAGCCGAATTTTGGTGATTAACTAAAATTAACCAAAACATTCAAATTGGTTATAACCATGATACAATAAACGTAAGGTATGATATCGCGCAGGCGACGATTCGTCTGTGACGTCATTGCGAGCTTTGTTTGGCGCAGCGCGTCGGCCGGCATTTACAACATGAACGAACGTGTGCTTTGCATTTGAGATTCGTATGTTTTAGATTTAAATTTTGTTGGCGTTACTGTTCCTTAGACGATGTTTGTTGGTATTTTTAATTAAAAAACGTTTAATTATGAGGTGTGCTGTGGACGGGTGTAAGGTGGATAACCAAGGCAAAAACTTTGATAGGAATATAAGGTGTTTTACTTTTCACAAAGACAAAATATGTGTAGTAAATGGGTTCACCTGTGTTTTCGTAAGGATAAATTTAATAAAACTTCTGCACGTATTTGCTCAAAACATTTTGAGGAAGATAATGAAGGGTGGCCCGTTTAATGGTGGCTTCCCACGGCCCGTGGTATCACAGGCCGGACCGCGCCAGCTCGGGCCAACACGCCGTGGGAAGGGTGCCGTCCGAGGTCGCCCGGAAAGATCCGTGATTGCGCGTCCGATCCGCCGCAAGTCGGTAACTTCAAAGGCGCGGCCTGGCCTGATCTGTCGCGACCTGTCGGTGTCTGTTGTTATCTGTGATTAGGGTTGATTTTTGGGGCCATTTTCCATTTTAATACGTTCTGCCAAGACCTATAGCTGGACGCCAAATGTCCCGATTTTCAATCAAGAATCAAATTTGCCGCAAAACAAAACGCCCATCGAAAAATGAAATTTAATTTTTAGTTCCAGCACAAATTTAAAAAATATTCTAATGATATTTCAATTTATCGCGTCCAATGTCCATTCCAGCATTCAACGCGGCCACTGAACGCATTTTTTCGCTTTGCGAAAATGCATGGACAGACTCTAGAAACAGGCTTACAGTTAAGCATATTAAAAGTCACAAATAAAAGTTAATTTTACCCAGACCTGAAGAGAATTTTACAAGCACGCGCTTAGAATATACCATGCTAACTTCGGCAAAAAGCCAAAAAATACTATTTAAAAAAAAGCAATGGATTAAATTTTTTAGTTCTAACACAACAAAATGTTATTTTTTACATTACATAGGAATAAATTTCCTTTGTAACATGTACTAGCATCTACAGCTCACTACAAAACAAGATCACGAATCGGCCCGAACGAGTTTCGAAGTCAATCTTAACTTCACGCATGGCCCTCTGCTCGCTTCGCTCGCTCCAGGGCTCAATTAACCAAAACTAACCCAAATTTAGAAAAAAATCAAATATAACCTTAATATATTTTTTTAAAAAACCACCGACGGGAATCGAACGCAGGACGCCATAATCGGAAACACAGAACCGTATAGACCACGAAACCGCTTAGAGCCTTTCCGCTAGACCGCATAGACAAGGGTAAAAAGTAACGAAACTCGATCGGGCCTACTCGTGATCTTGTTTTGTAGTGAGCTGTAGATTGCTATTGTAATATGTTATCTAGAATTAGGAGTACTAAGAAGCCGCCTTTTAGTTGTTTCTTAATGTTATGATTGTTATGTTTTCATGTTACATATTATGTAGGTATCTATAAGTACATACTAGGTATATTCTATTCTATATTTGGTTATTTTAAACCTACTGTCAACCAGTCAACCTATCGAAAAGTAAAATGCCGAGTTTCACGCGACATTTTTAAACGGAACCCTATCTTCAAACTCTTGAAGAACAGGCTCATACAGGCCATGGGAAGACCTCACGCGCGGCTAAGCCCGATCCGTGCTTACCTGTGCTCGTCCGCCGCGCGGGTCTGGCCTGTTCTAAGACAGGCCGTGGGAAGCCACTTTACGACGGGCCTATACCTTATCTCGAAGACTACGATGGTTGCAAAAAAAATTAAAAACAAGTTGCTCCTAGTAAAACTATCTTTACTTTTTTGTATTTTTTTAATCTTTACTTTTTTATATACAGGGTGGTCAAAGAAAGTTACACTTTTTTAAATGAAACTACCCATATTTTATTACATTTTTGGATTCTACTTAAAATTCTAAGCATATTAAATTTGATGTATGATGTTATACCTCTAGAGTTAGTAGTTTCACAGCTATAAACAGTTGAAAATCGGTACCGTGGCTTCTTTTCACATTGGTAGCAGGAAGACCATTAAAGATGGAGTAAATTTAATTCCACATTCCTATCTTAACTTTCCAAGAGCTATCTGATGATATTAACTGATGATACCTACAGAGGTACCAGATTTGGTACCCATGGTACTACCTGCCAATGGTACCTACCGTGGTACCAGATTTGGTACCCATGGTACCACCTGCCAGTGGTACCTACCGATGTACCAGATTTTGTACCCATGGTACCACCTGCTAATTAGTACCGTCAGATAGCTCTTGAAAAGTTAAGATAGGAATCAATTTTACTCCATCTCTAATGGTCTTGCTACCATCAGGATTTGATAAATTTAACAATTTCTAAAAAAAGAAAGATGACTAAAATTATTATTTAGGAAAAAATATTATTATCGATTTCCTTTTTTTTGCTGTCGATTGGCCAATACTCAATAAACGTTTTTTAGATAAAAGTAAAAGTTTATTACGTTTCTCAAAAGATGCTGTTTTTAATACAACTATTTTGATCCATTCATCACAAATAGTTATGTTGAATATGTATTTTTTTATTAGTATTTTTATAGTATTAATATGTATTAATTAGTATTTAATTTCACCCAGGACACAAATTTTCTTAAAAAATAGAGAAAATAGGTAAAACATAATGATTATGTGCCTATAAACGTATGCATTTCAATAGAAGCCAATCACGCAATGACGTCAATGCGCGGAGCGAACGAATTTGAGACGGTTAGGTATCATACCTTCCGTTTATTGTATCATGGGTTATAACGTATCGGAACTGGTTTTTGGTTACTTGTGATTAGTTTTGGTTAGTCATTCAATCAGCTTTCGATTAGTGTTACTTACTTTTAATTTATTTTAGTCATTTGAAGCGATTCCATACGTTATAACCAATTTTAATGTTTTTGGTTAATTTTAGTTGATCGCCAAAATTCGGTTAATTTAAGATCATTTCAACTTACCTTAATATCTTGAATCTGTTCTAATGTGTTTAAGCCGTTTTTAGTGCTTTTCGTTACTTTTTGTTAGCTTTGGTAAGTCATTCAATCAACCTTCGGCTAATTTCAGTTAGTTTTAATTTATGTTAGTCATTTGAACCAGTCCCGACACCTTATACCCAATTTTAGTTTTTTTGTTAGTCTCCAAAATTCGGTTAATTTGTATTAGTTTTAACTTACTTCCATATTTTTAATCTGTTTCGATACGTTTTAGCCGGTTTTGGTGCTTTTATTTACTTTTGGTTAGTTTTAGTTAGTCATTCAATCAACATTCGGTTACTTTCAGCCAGTTACTTGTGATTAGTTTTGGTTAGTCATTCAATCAGCTTTCGATTAGTGTTACTTACTTTTAATTTATTTTAGTCAATTGAACAGGTTCCGATACGTTATAACCAATTTAAATGATTTTGGTTAATTTTAGTTAGTCGCCAAAATTCGGTTAATTTGAGTTAGTTACTTGTTTTAATACCTTTAATCAGTTCCGATACGTTTACCCCTTTCTGGTGTTTATGGTTACTTTTGATTAGTTTTGGTTAGTCATTCAATCAGCTTTCGGTTAGTTTTAGTTAGTTTTAATTTATTTCAGTTATTTGAACTGGATCCGATACTTTATAACCAATTTTAATGTGTTGGTTAATTTTAGTTAGTCGCCAAAATTTGGTTAATTTGAGTTAGTTACTTATTTTAATACCTTTAATCAGTTCCGATACATTTTTGCCCTTTTTGGTGTTTATGGTTACCTACTTTTGATTAGTTTTGGTTAGTCATTCAATAAGCTTTCGGTTAGTGTTAGTTAGTTTTAATTTATTTCAGTCATTTAAACCGGATTCGATACGTTATTACCATTTTTAATGTTTTGGTTAATTTTAGTTAGTCGCCAAAATTCGGATAATTAAAGTTAGTTTCAACTTACCTTAACATGTTTAATATGTTTTGATATGTTTTAGCCCTTTTTGGTGCTTCTGGTTAGTCTTGGTTAGTCGTTCAATCAACTGTCAGTTAATTTCAGGTAGTTTTAATTTATTTTAATCGTTTTGACTAGTTCCGATCCGTTATGAACAATTTTAGTGTTTTTGGTTATTTTTGGTTAGTCACAAAAATTCGGTTAATTTGGGTTAGTTTTAACTTACTTCAATATTTTTAATCTATTTCGATGCGTTTTAACCTGATTTGATGCTTTTTGTTAATATGGTTAGTTTTGGTTAGTCGTTCAATCGACTTTAGGCAAAATTCAAAAGTCATTTGAACCGGTTTTGAGACGTTATAAGCGTTTTTAATGTTTCTTGTTAGTTTTGGTTAGTCACCAAATTTCGGTTAATTTGGGTTAGTTTTAACTTACTTTAATATTTTTAATCTATTTCGATGCGTTTTAGCCCGTTTTGGGACTTTTGGTTACTTTTGGTTAGTTAGTCGTTCAATCAACTTTCAAAAAAAATTCAGTTAGTTTTAATATATTTCATTCATTTGAACCGGTTCCGGTACGTTATAAGCAATTTTAATGTTTTTGGTTAGTTTTGGTTAGTCGCAAAAATTCGGCTAATTTAAGTTAGTTTTAACTTACCTTAACATTTGTAATCTGTTCTGATAAGTTTTAGCCCGTTTTGGTATTTTAGTTACCTTTGTTTAGTTTTGGTTAGTCATTCAATAAACTTTCGGTTACTTTCAGTTAGTTCCAAATTACTTGAACCGGTTCCGATACGTTATCATCAAATTTAATGTTTGTGGTTTGTTTTCGTTTTTCGTCAAAATTCGTTTCGCTTTGGTTACTTTTTAACTTACCTTAACTTTTGTAATCTGTTCCGATAGGTTTTAGACTGCTTTGGCGCTTATGGTTAGTTTTAGTTAGTGCTCCAATCAACTTTCGGAGAATTTCAGTTATTTCCAATTTATTTTAGTTATTTGAACCAGTTCCGATACCTTATAATCAAATTTAATGTTTTCGGTTAGTTTTGGTTAGTCGCCAAAATTCGGTTCGTTTTGATTAGTTTTAACTTACTTTAATTTTTGTAACCTGTTCCGGTAGGTTTTAGCCCGTTTTGGTGCATTTGGTTAGTTTTGGTTAGTCGTGTTTTCGGTTAGTTTTAGTTAGTTCCAATTTATTTTAGTCATTTGAACCGATTCCGATACGTTATAATCAAATTAAGGTTTAAATAAACAAACTAACACGATCTCTCACGCGTATGACGTCATAAATGTGGCAAAAGTAGCATGCACTTTTTCACGATTTGAGGCCCTATACTAAGAAAACAGAAACATTTTCAATGTTAAAATGCATTTTTAGATTGTCAGACATGCAGAATGGATTGGTTAACACAAAAGATATCATAATAATAAAAAATTTTCCCATATGTTGCCAATATTTTGACGGACACTGTATAACATTAGTTCGATCTAAAAAAGATTTAATTATAACATTGTATCAGATTTAATTGAATTTTGTGCTTGTTCGATTTTAGAATAATATGCAATAATTTTGGAAATAAGTGTGCGGGAGTAAGCATTAAACAACATTTATACATGCGTCTCAGGGTTGCGTCGTAATTTAAATAATTATTTTTCGCCGCCGCTTCTAGTAGAACAATTCAAATAAAGGCACTTATAACCACGCATTTTTAACAAAAATAAAATAAAGATTAATTATTTTTCGTAACGCTCTCGGACTAAACCACAAGACTCGCGTGGCTCGCGTTTAGAATCACACTAAAGCTTGCCCTGACTATTTCTTGGGCTGGCCATCCCAAGGAGGCGGAGCTTGAAACGAATTCTTGTTTCGTGCGTTAGGCGGGAGTTTTCGCATCTGGTCTGGGTTTATCTGGGCCATGGCTTTAAATCTGGCCTGACGTAAGATTAATTATGAAAAAATGACAACGTCCAGACTAGTAATATCAAGAATCAAGCAAAATGTTTATATAAGTTAAAGATTACGATATATGTCTCAATTCATGTGTTTAATAGGAAATATGGAGATAATTTAAGGAGCTTGAACCACGTACTTGGTTCAAATATTTATTTAAGTCTCTGTCTTTTCATATTCATATTTTGAATATCTAGAGAAAAAAAAATGAAACAGAAAATGTTGAAATACCTTAATTAAATTGACGTCCTAATTAACAAAAATCAAGTGAATATTATCTCGATTTCTGAAAATTATTCCAGCATAAGTTAATAATTTCTATTACATTTATTTTAGATATACTGGACAGATGGCGAAAGAAACAGCATCGAAGTTTCCGAATTGGACGGCACAAACAGAAAAGTCCTTTTCAACTACCAAATTTTCAATCCCAGAGCTATAACCTTACATTATCATCACGGATTGATGTTTTGGTCAGATTGGGGTACCGAAAAACCTAAAATTGAAGTAGCTAGCATGGACGGCACAAATAGACAAACTTTAATAAGCGAAAATATCACTTGGCCAAATGGCCTTGCTATTGACAGACCAGCAGGACGTTTGTACTGGACTGATGGAAAGCGGAACACTATTGAGTCATGCGACCTCGATGGCAAAAATAGACGTCTTATATTGAACAAAGTTCCCCATCCTTATGGGCTAGTTGTAGTTGGAAACCACATATATTGGACCGACTGGAAAACTGAGGCTTTACATCGTGCTGACAAGGTACCAGTCAGGCTTGTTAATTTATCATTTAAAATCAATTGAGGGTCAAATTGGTTACTTTTTTCCGATCGCAGTCTTATTGAAATTTTAAATATAGAACCTCTTCGATCCTGGTTCCTAGGTGTAAATTGCACATGTACGAATTAAGCAAATATAACAAAGCTTTAACACATAAAAAACCTGAAAATACTTGACGTTTCGAGGAACAAAGATAATACAGTTAAAATTTTCAGAATAGCAAAATAATAAAAAGCTTGTACACTTTGCCTGGTTTTGAATTTGACTTTAATAGGGTAACTAAGATAATTCTTGTCATTTCGTCGAAAATAGCTTCACAACTTGACAAAATGCACGAGCTTCTTATTGTTATGCTATTTTGAATGCTCTAATTGTATTTCTAACCATTTCCATTTTTCGGGGATTTTTACTTAGCATTTATACAATTTACACTCCGGGAGCAGGACTGAAAAGATCCTATTTTAAAAATTTAAATAAGAGTGTGGCGGAGAAGAAGTAAAAAAATTGAGTCACAAAAACGAATCCTCTGCAACAATATAGAACGCAACTACATCAATAACACTAGTAGAATTATATTATGTAAATTAATGATATATTATCAACTATAAAACACTTTTATACAACTAAAAAATATTAGGCTTACTCTCTTTAATACTTTAGGAGTCTGGTTCTGATCGAACAATAATAAGAGGAGATTTAGTGGGGCTTATGGATGTTAGATCAGTACAATATGACAACATCGCAGAGAATGCATGTGGAAATGACAATGGAGGGTGCAGTCATTTATGCTTAAGGAATCCGAAGGGATTCACATGTGCTTGCCCTACAGGTAATATAGTTTTTCTTATATTGAAATAATGAAACAATCTTTGTATATCATGCAAAATTTAATCCAAAGGGACGTCTAAAAAGGGCGAAACAGAGCGCTTTCGGCCGTAGCCATCATCAGTGTTACCTGAAAAGTAAAAGAACCCCTCTCAGTGGAGAGCCAAATAATGCTGTCGAGCTGAGGCAATGTTATTTTTAGTAAAGAACACAATGAGGTGAATCATTGTAACTTTCAGTTATAAATTTGTTGGAATTTTTTTTAAATTAGAATTTTCAAAGTGGGTTAGTTTGGGTTAGTTAGTTATAATTTTAAAAATGTGATTTTTTATTCATTTTTTGTGTGTAAAAAGAAAGCAAATGATGGATTTCTTTCACTCACTTGTCAGTGGAAAAAGAACATATCCATGGAGACAAACAAACAATACAAATCGACAATGGTCACAATTAAATTACACACATCGTACGTCACATTTTTGAGAAAATGGTTCACATAATTTAGATTAAAATCCTTAACCAGACAAAATTAAAAGAAAAGCTTAGTACGACGACCCGCGCTTTTGGGTGACACAACAAATGTGTCACTTATGACAGTCTTGACAAGCAGACTGATGACGCTTATACGCCAAAAAACGGCGGTAATTTTGAATTTTAAGAGTTTTGAAAATGACAAGTATAAGTTGGGAGATAAAATTAAATAAAGTTACAGTAATTGTCCGCAGTTAACCTTAAGTACAAAAAAAGGGTTGCTACTATGCCAGATGAGATTAACCAAATGCCATCATATGTATTGAGTGACCCAATCTGCAAATGAATACTCGAAAATTCAGTTGACTGCTCAAGTTGTGGCTTGAGAGCTGTTTTGGAAGGAAGAAAAAACTGAATCAAGTGGAAATAAAGGACTAACTTAGAGATGCTAACTCAACTCGACGGATAGGACAGCAAAGAAGAGAGATGACATTAGCCTGAACTAATTTAACTCATAGAGGACTAACCTAAGGGATGAAATTAGCCTAAGCTAACCCAACTTGAAAAGATAGAGAAGGAAGGAAGTAGATGAAAATTAGCCTAAGCTAACTCAACTTGATAGGATAGAGAAGGAAGAGAAAGAAAGATGACCTTAGCCTGGGCCAACTGAACTCAAACAAAATAAAAATAAAAATTAAATTAAATGACATTACTGTAGTAAAAATTGGAAAATTTATTTGGAATTGAAAAAGCTTGATCAAGTGACCTTCCTCACCTCCAAAAGTATGGGCGTAAAGTATATTCAGTCGAGAAGCCTTCTGTATAATGGAATGTAGGACCTGTTGAGATTGACCCGAGTGTTGAGGCAATAGTTGTTTGTGCGTAGCTCGCTGTGGATCTCGATGTCCTCCATGAAATCTGACCTATTGAAGTTTTTAGATGAGAGTTGTGCAAGATCTTTGAATCAGAATGAGGATTGAAGTTGTGGTCATGATTTCGCAAATGTTCTCCGAACGCAGAGTTATTTCTGTTCAAATGTTCATTTATAGGATCCTTTAATGGCCTTCATGTCCTACCGATGTAGGTGCACCCGCAAGAATTGCATGACAGCTTATAAATATCACTTTTTGAGAGAGTATCTACTTTATCTTTCCTGTTATAAAAGGTTTGTAATTGATTTCTGTTTTAAAGGACAAATGAGAATTACTGACAAATTGGCGGATGGTTTTGGAGATCTTACAGTTCGTTTCGAAGTTAAAAAAAGAAATAGAGAAGAATTTTTTGAATGAATTATCTATCAAGCTGTGAGAAGGTTCTTTCCTAAGTTTTTTGAGTTTTGTTTTATTGATTAAAGTGTCAACAAGACTAGGACCAAAATGATTATTGAAAGCGATTTGTTTTATTATATTTCCTTCTTTCTTGTATTCGAAAGTAGACATAGGTACATTAAGTAACCTGTTGACATAGCAATGAAAAGCTGCCATCTTATGTTGCCCCGGGTGGTGGGACAAGAAAGATATAGTGTGGTCAGTTTGAGTAGGTTTCCTATAGATAGAAAACTCAAGGCTGTCCAAAGTTCTACGAACAGTGATGTCCAGAAAATTAAGTTTTTTATTGTTTTCAAGTTCAATTATAAACTTGACGTTCGGGTGGATGATATTTAGCTTGTCTAAAAGAGCATTAGCTCCTTGCGCATCGCAATCATGGAAACAAAGACAATCATCCACATAATGGAACCAATGAAGGATATCTCGATTTACGGGAAGTGACTATATGCTGTTTTCCATATTGTTCATAAAGACATCTGCTAAAAAAATGAGAAAGACAGCTGCATATTGCCAGGCATCAGGTTATTTATAATATTTGCGGTTAAATTGAAAAAAGTCTTGAGACAAACAAAGGTTTAGAAGCGACAATAAATTAATTTTCTGTTGATCATTGACATTACATGAAGTAAGAAGATCACCGTCTTTCTTTTACTTACTTTTCAGGTAACACTGATGATGGCTACGGCCGAAAGCGCTCTGTTACGATCTTTTTAGGAGTCCCTTTGGATTAAATTTTGCATGATATACAGAGATTGTTTCATTACTATGTTTCGTACATGCACACAGCCTTTACTCTTCATTTATATTGTAGTATTCACACTGTATCAAAATTTAATGACATCGACGATTTAATGACAATCTAACTATATTAGAATCATCAGGAGATGATTAAACTTAAAATCTACCTAACTCTAATACTATTTGCTTAATCAAGCGAAACCAAAAAGAACCTATACAATGGGCTATACGGAATAATAATAATAATAATAATAATAATAATAATAATAATAATAATAATAATAACTCTTTATTTCAAATCGCATTACAAATTTCACAATGAACATGAAATGAAATGACGTCAAGTAGTCACAGAACACCTTTACAAATCCCTACAAAAATCCTTTAGACAATAGGGTTCTAGATTCACCAATAAATTTTTAACAGACAGCTTAAATTTTTTAACCGACTCAATACTCTTTATTTGGGTACGGAGAGCATTATATAATTTTACACACATATAATGAGGAGCCTTTTCTGTGAGCGACAGTCTATATATAGGCCCTCTATCTATATTGAAACTATTCTGACATTAAATAACTTCCATACTTTTGTATGGATCTAATAATCTATCAGATATAAATTAATTTTAAATTTTTAATTGTTATTTCATAATTATTATTATCAAAAGCATGCTCGATAACACTTCAGTTTTCTGTGCTACCATACGTTTAATGAGCTATATGTTCTTTGAATCTCGTTTGTATAGATCTTCTAGTTTGCCCAACATATTGTTGATTACAATCCATACATCCAATATTTTAATTTTGATGTTTTTTAAATTTTGATTTGAAATATAGAAAAAAGTGGAATTTATGAAATTGGATTGTAATAAAAATAAAAAATGTATTGTGGGGGATATCCATAACAGTATGAGCAGATATTTCCATTAATGGAAAATCGAGTTGGTTACCATTGAAGAAAGTTTTTAATCATCAAAAATATATTGACCACGTTTTTTAAGCCATAGTTTAGCTATTACACATTACAAAAGACCAACTTTTATTTAGGGCGATGTTAACGCCAATCGAGCGCATACAGTTAATAATATTTTTGCCGAAAATAACATGGATTGAACTACTCGATAAGTATTCTTAGAAGGACTCTCTATTCGTTTCCGTCAATTTGCCTTTCTCGTTCTATAAAACAAATTTCCCCAAAAAAAATTTATCAATGGACTTTGAATGACCATCAGCAATTAAAAGAAATACTAAGGTAGAGACCACTTGAATATAAAAAAGATATGTATGAATCACCCCTAAAAGAAAACATAAAGTTCCCCATATGATCAAAATTAAAGTTACATTAAATTAAACATTCATATATGATAAAATGGAGTAGGTACACATGGGATGCAAAGCAAAGGGTGGACTATTCACAAAAAAGATTAACACAGATAAAGCAATTAAATCGTTAATTTAGGCAAAAAAAAACTGTAGCAATAATTACCTCGTTAGTGTGTGAGGGTTACTGGAGATTCCACGGTCTCGGTCTTATACGACGAACTTGGAAAGCCTATAGAAATACGGAAAAATACCATTAGCGTCATGGCGTCGTCCGCGCGCTTCACAAGCAATAGGGAAAAAATAATTCCAGGGAAAATGCATACCTAGTGTAGCAGTAAATCCCGATAAATCGGTCGTGTCAAAATACGAATAGAAACCACAATATATGCTCAAAAAAATGGGTAGTATTAAATCACAATACTAAATGTGGAATCTCTATGACTGCACGAATAGCAAAACTTCGTTTCGCCTCGAAAGGTATTCTTAGAAGGACTCTCTATTCGTTTCCGTCAATTTGCCTTTCTCGTTCTACGATAACAAAACCTACGTCAGATCAGCAAGTAGTGATGGGCTCAAACATGCCGAGTGATTCGATACAAGGAATAATTCTAAAATATTAAACGACTGAGTTCTCGTTTATTATGAGGTTAAAATGACGGCGAGAGCCACAATTAATGAGCTGAAATTAAATGGTTCAAGAAATATTAGAGAATATTCCCCAACATAACGATAAACTTTTAAAAATTTTAATCGACAGCTGCAATTATGAGAAATAACACATTCCTACTATGCTATCGACAGAACCAACCGAATATTGCGAACATTGCAGCATGTCGCGTGAAAAAAATAAAACAAAGGTCCCAAAAAATTCTCGGAAATGATTAGGCTGTGATCGGAATTCAGCAACCGGGGGTCCCAAAAAGTTATAAAAATATGAATTTGACGAACGTAATAAAGCCTAAAAGCAGGTTTTATTAACAGAATTCTTAAAAATATAAACCGGTTTGCTGGCCGTTCTACGGTAATGTAATATAAATTAAGCAAAGCTATCCTAATACCAACAATATCCTATTTTAGTGATTGTATCAAACCTAAGCAATCTATGCTTTGCTTATCAACTAAAATAAATATAGTCACAAAATGTTATAAAAGCTGATATAAATATATCGTTAACCTATATTTAGAATAAAACTAATTTACATTGATAAATGCGGCAAAAGCTTATTGACAGCAAATCGAATCAATAAATTTAGAATTAATTAACCGATTAGTATTGACCTCTTTTCCATAATTCTTACCGCAAAATACAGTTTTTTTTTGCTAAATGCGGCGTATAAAATGAAGTATAAAAATATTTGGTCACTGGTCAAATCTGAATGTTATAAGGCTATCAAGGTCTTTAGTCAACTCTGGGTCATCCACAAGACAGACTGCTCTACTGTATATGGAATCTAATATTTGGAGCAATTTTCCAAATTTAAAATGGCTGATACAGTATGGCGGACAAATTCTATTTATAGTTCGATTCGATCAAAAATTGATATCCGGGAACTTTCGGGGTGAAGGAATAGCTTGTCGCGAGATAGCCAGTAATTGTATCAAATTAATGTCAATGCGTTCTTGTAGCGACAAGCTATTAGGCCAGTAATTGTATTTTCGTCTTTTGGCTACATAATAAGAGCTTGTTGTTAAAAATTTTTTTATTTATTAAAAAAAGGAATAAAAACCAAAAATTCATATTTTTGGTTGTACGGAGTGTGAGTCCGCGCCTGACCGTTCTTTCTTAAATATTAGCGCGACTACTGCAGATTTAAGTATGTGATTTTTAAGTATGCGTTTAACTGTAAATAACAAAATAATTTAAGAAGTAACCTGCCTTTTTGCTCGTTTTTCTAGTTACATTTATTGGTAAATCGCATTTTTATCAATAAACCATCTATGGTATTATACTTACATTTTTGTCACATCAGGTGTACCTGCGTATGAGTAGGTAGGTATCATTGAGATTGTGCACATTTGTGTAAGTTAAGGAGAAATAAAATGTGTAATGTTCTAGACGAAGTGGTATAACTGCTAAAGATAAATAGCAAACCAAAAAAAGGGGTGTATATAAAAGACCAATCTTTCCTCTCGTGTGATTATTAAGATACGTTTGGAAAAAAAAACTTGCAAAATATTGTCAAAGAGGAATTTGGGCGCTTCCCATATGCGTGCTACTGAGTGGGATTACTGGCAGCGTTCCTCCTTGAGCTGGGGGTTGTATATCAGATGAAATAACGACTCGCTTAATTCGAAACAAACTGTACGTATATTGGTCTT
>MU187047.1:0-31000 GCA_016904865.1 Pissodes strobi
ATATGTCTTCAACCGATAAACAACTTTGAAAGATTTGATTCAAACGCTAGTATAAACGATGTATATAGGAACAGCTTTGGATGGTATATTTTCAGTTACATCCTACGTGACATCTAATTACATTTTCTGTTGAAAGTTTTATGAATAAACTATAATAAGTTGAAAAAAATCCATTAATTTTGACTGCCCCTCTATATATTCTAAGTACAAGATTTCGTATTTGATTAATTCGAGGATATGAGCAAGACTCTCAAAGTCTTATAATCACTTTTGTATTAAAAAACTTGCTTTATTGACCGGGTCATAGGACTTCAGAATTGTTTTACATTTCATTTTCACTTCACTCAAACTCATACGTGACTTCTATTTACATTTTCTATTGAAAGTTTTATGAATAAAACAAATCAATTCATTTTGACTGTCCCTCTATATATTCTAAGTACAAGATTTCGTATTTGATTAATTCGAGGATATCAGCAAAGCTTTCAAAGTCTTATGATCACTTTTGTACGTATAAAAAAACTTGCTTCATTGAACGGGTCACAGGACTTCAGAATTGTTTTACATCTCATTTTCACTTCACTCAAACTCAAACTAACCCATCGCATGCCAAAAATCAATAAAAAAAACTTTTTACAAACATAACTTAACATAAAATAAAAAAACATGTCTTGCTACCAGAATCGAACCCGGGCCGTATCAGAAACACAGCATCCAACCACTGAGCTACAAACGACTCGAAACCAGTTTGCTGGGCCATAAAGATATGGTGTTTGTCAACAATGTAATGCGCGCGCGCAACTCTGAAGTTCTGTGACCGGGTTCTCGGAAACGTCTGCTTATTAACTATGGCCTATGGGAAGTTTTTTTTGAGCCAATGGAGTAATTTGATTTTTCTTTTAGGATGATGTATAATTTAAATTTACTAAAACTGGATCATTGGCATATGTTATATAGCTCAGCATATACAAATATATTTGGATATACCATTGGGATGGTTTTTGGATATCTCTTTTTTACATTTCGAAATTCATGCTTTACTATTGGACGGGTAAGTTTTTATCTTATGGTCATGATTTAGTCTTATGGCTTGGTGCAAGCAAAAATGAATCGTTCATACTAAATTACGTTAATAAATCTTAGTAGCATTTGAATCTTTGTGTGTTTGTGATGAAGGCAGTACGTGATTTATGATGAAGAGGCTCATATGCAAACTATAACAATCACTATGAGCTTTGTATTTTATATTTTGAGAATTGAGGGTGCTTGTGGACCACACACCAGAAGTGAAACTTCATCCGCACAAAACAGAAACCGAGAATAACCTACAAACCTGCACTGTGTATTAGGTATACGACGCATAACTCTCTCTCTCTTCCCATATTCTACATTCTACCAAATGTTTTCTGTTAAATAATAAACTAATTATTATTTTATGTAAATTTTCTGACACGAATGGTAGAACATACCACAAGAATTATATTCTTGTGGAACATACTATGCACTAAACTCTGGCCCATTGAACGATCGATTCTTGTCAGAAAATGATAGGCGAGTTCGGCGCGAACGACGTGGAAGGGATAAAGATAAAAGATGGCTATCCCATGTTTGAATTAAATTGTGGACGGACCTAAGCAAAATCGCGGGTTGCGGTATACTTTCGATCACCTCGCCGTATCAAATTTAAATGTATATTCGCGAGTAATTTGTTTAGTTCTTAAGATGTTTGGTAGCGTTGGCCATATAATTTGTTGAAGTGCATCTTGTTGAACGGGCCATGGTGATTTTTATGATTTAACATAAAACATGGAGAGAGAGTTATGCGTCAATGCGTCGCATACCTAATACACTGTGTAGGGCTGTAGGCTATTATCCGTTTCTGTTTTAAGCGGATGAAGTTTTATTTCTGGTATGCGGTCCATAAGCACACTTAATTTTTTTTCGAGAATAGGTATATCAACACCTTCTAAATAAGAAGGCCTGGTATCTAAAACTTTTTTTTTTGACAATGGAAAACGTATTAATTCATGTATAAACTAGTTTTGTTACTTTTTGACTTCAAAACAATACATACCTAAATTATTTTAAATAGTTAATTACTAGTCATTTACCAAAATAGCAACCAAACATCGTTTGGGAGCCATACCATTACATAAAGGAACATAATAACTATTATTATAAGTAGTTTAACAATTATATTATCCTATGATGTATAAAATACGGACTATGGATATTGGTAAATATAGGTAATATTAATAAAACATATTTTCATTTGTACTAAATGAAACACTTTTGTATTACATGCAAAATTCGCATGGAATACAAAAGTGTCTCATTTAGTATGATTCATACATGCACACAGCCACTACTCCACGGTATAAATAAGTATATACGGTAGGTTCACTCGAGACAAATTTCCAATTTCGCCGACAGTTATTACCTTCGAAGCGAATCCGGATCAATCTCGTTCGAGGCCAGTTGTGGCTACACTACGAAGGAGAATTTACGGTCAGTGTGCAAACGCTTTGATATTCTGTACTGTTGGGTCGCCTTGAATTAAATAATTATTAAGATCGCTACTATGGCGAGATATTGTTGTGCGGATAATTATTGTATTACAAAAGTGGGTGACGGATTTTAATTTTTTAGATGCCCCAAAGACCCTATCAATTAAGATTTATAATAATTTTTTAATAATATGCAGTTTTTCAATTACAGGTATAATCGGTTTAACAAATATGTCTTTATTAAAATTTTGTTATTTACCTAAATATGGATAATAACAATAGTGAGAAAATAAAACAAGTACGGCAAAAATAAAATGCCCGTCACCACTAGCGTTAGCAAAAATCCGTTTATATTTTAATAATTGCGAATTTTTCACGTGACCTTTTGTGTTTTTAAAGCAACTCTTAAATTTCAACATTGAAAATGTTTCTATTATCCTAGTAGGTATAGGGCCTCAAATCGTGAAAAAGTTGTAGCATGCGCATGACATCATACGCGTGTGAGATCGTGTTAGTTTATTTAGTTAAACTTAAATTTGATTTATAAGGTATCGGAACCGATTCAAATGACTAAAATAAATTGGAACTAACTGCAAGTAATCGAAAGTTGATTGAAAAACTAACCAAAACTCACCAAAAGTAACTAAAAGCACCAAAAAGGGCTAAAACGTATCGGAACAGATTAAAAATATTAAAGTATAAAATTGGTTATAAAGTATCGGAATCGGTTCAAATGACTAATATAAATTGAAACTAACTGTAATTAACAAAAAGTTGATTGCACGACTAATCAAAACTAGCCATAGTAACCAAAAGCACTAAGGGCACTATCGGAACAGATTAAAAATATTAAAGTTAGTTGAAACTAACCCAAATTAACCTAATGTTGGCGACTGACTTAATTTTACCAAAAACATTTAAATTGGTTATAATGTAATGAAACCGCTTCAAATGAGCAAAATAAATAGGAGCTAACTGAAAGTAATCGAAAGCTGATTGAATGACTAGCCAAACGAAACTAAAAGCACCGAAACCGGCTAAAACGTATCGTAATAGATTAAAAATATTGGAGTAAGATAAAATTAACCCAAATTAACCGTATTTTGGCGACTAACCTTAACTAACCAAAAACAGTAAAATTGGTAATAACGTATTGGAACCGGTTCAAATGACTATAATAAATTTAAACTAACTGAAAGTTGATTGAACAACAAAGCTAACCAAAAGTAACCAAAAAAGCGAAAACATAAATCAAAATAGATTAAAAATATTAACGTAAGTTGAAACTCACTTAAATTAGCCGAATTTCGGCGACTAACTAAAATTAACCAAAAACATTAAAATTAATTACACTCGTAATGTATTGGAACCGGTTCAAATTCTAAAATATATAAAAACCAACTAAAACTAACAGAAATCTGATTGAATGACAAACCAAAACTAATCAAAAGTAACCAAAAGCACTAAAACGTATCGGAATAGGTTACAAAAATTAAAGTAAGTTAAACTATACCAAAACGAGCAGAACTTTGGCGACTAACCAAAAGTAACGAAAAACACTAAATTTGATTATAACGCGCGTCGAGTGCAAATATTCTGTTTCGGTATTGTGGATAAAACTCTGTTTTAGTGCATGTTGCCGAAGGTTCCAAACCCCAACGTAGTTGATTATAACGTATCGGAGCCGGTTCAAATGACTAAAATAAATAGGATCTAACTGAGACTCACCGAAAGTTAATTAAACGGCTAAACAAAACTAACTAAAAGTAACCAAAAGCGAAAGAACGGACTAAAACAATTCGGAACAGGTTAGAATTATTATCTACCGCAACGTCATGGCTAATTATATATTAATAGATTTTCCTATCTACAAGTGGAGGGTAATTTTTTAGGTCTTCATATTCGCACCTTTTTTTATCTTTTTATAATTATGTTAAAAAATATTATAATGTTAAAAAGGTATTTCTTTAATTTCAGTTAGTTTTAATTCATTTTACTCACTTGAACCGACTCCGATACGTTACAATCAAATTTAATGTTTTCGGTTAGTTTTGGTTAGTCGCCAAAATTCGGCTAATTTAAGTTAATTTTAACTTACTTTAATATTTTTAATTTGCCCGATAGGGTTTAGCCCTTTTTGGAGCTTTTGGTTAGTTGTTCAATCAACTTTCGGTTAGTTTCAGTTAGTTCCAATTTATTTTAGTAATTTGAACCGGATCCGAGACGTTATAACCAATTTTAATGTATTTGGTTAGTTTGGGGTAGCTGCAAAAGTTCGGATAATTTGAATTAGTCTTACTTTAATTTTTTAATCTGTTCCGATACATTTACTTCTTTTTGGTGCTTCTGATTACTTTTGGTTAGTTTAGGTTAGTAGTTCATCACGCATATGACATCATGTGTGGTAAATGTAGCATGCACTTTTTCGCAATTTGATGCCCCATAACAGCAAAACAGAAACATTTGCAATGTTAAAACTACTACGGCAGACGTAGCGCGATGAGAGAAATTCTCACAAATGCAGCCAATTACTTGAGAAATGCACCCGGTTAATTGGCCATGTTAAAGAGGACGCCAAATAAGTCAGCTAGAGTAGTGGAGGACAGCCCAGTTCGCAAAGCCATCTCCGAAAACTGACGATTTCGCAGAAAATGTGAGAGAAATACTCGTAGCGCGAGTAACGAAGTGTTAAGATCTTTAAGCTATAAATTTACTTTACTAGCTTAATATGTCCTTTTTATATTTAAATTCCCACAATATTTGTCAGGTACTTTGATCCTTCTGCTTTATACATGTTTTAATAGATGAACCAAGTTACAAACTGTCAAATAAATTATTTTAATAGGTAATACCTTTATTTATAATGTTTTTGAATTTAGTATACGTTATTATTTTGTATAACTTTATTACATAGTTTTATTCATTTGAATTACATATTAAAAATTACCTTAATCCCTCTTTGAAATATCAGGTAACCGAGGAAATAATTTTGCATCAGCTAATACTTTTTGAATCTCCCCTCACAGTCTGCTCGCTGCTGCAGGTAGAGAAAAACTAATTTTTTACCATGCTGCGGCTTTTGCGTTTGATCCAAAAACATGAAACGATTTTTGCTGAGTGAATCTACTCGATATTATTTGTACTCTGACTACTCTTCACTTAATATATTCATTTGGCCTAAAGTAGATTTCACACACTTACAATATACAGGATGAAACAAATTCGTTTCTCACTATTGGGATCTTGTAAACGGTAAGAGATACAGCAGAGTTCAAATGGGGGCAAAGTTGCGCAATTTAAAGGTCATTGATGTGCCGTTGAGAAACTTAGACAATTCCGACTACTTCCGGAGATATCCGTAATAAACCGAAAATCAGCTATTTTATTTTTATTTTTTCCTGACTTTATTTATTATTGCAACTTTTTCTCCTTTATAAGATGACAGTATCAAATTTTAAATTTGACGTTTCGTGTTCATCAACTTAATTTTTTAAATACGGACCTGGATTTTTTATCTAATTTTTTAGAAGCCTTTGGTCTCCTTAAACCAACGATGTATTACACTTATCAATAAATCAACAAATCTAGATTTTTTTCCTAAGAGATAATGTGTTAGACAGACATGGGGCGATCTTTTTGACCTGATTTCACTTATGAGAATATTTGTTACCGCTATTGGACAAGTGTGATACATCGTTGGTTTTGGGGGACCAAAGGCTTCTAAAAAATGAAATAAAAAATCCAGGTCCGTATTTAAAAAAAATGAAGTGGACGATGGGGGCCCGGACACGAAACGTCAAATTTAAAATTTGATACTGTCGTCTTATAAAGGAGAAAAAGTGGCAATAATAATGTTAAATTCATTTTATATTATCTCTTGAAATAAAGTCAGGAAAAAATAAAAATAAAATAGCTGATTTTCGCTATATATCTCGGAAGTAGTCGGAATTTTCTAAATTTCTCAACGGCATATCAATGACCCTTAAATTTCGCAACTTTGCCCTAATTTAAACTTTGCTGTATCTCTTACCGTTTACGAGATCCCAATAGTGAGAAGCGAATTTGTTTCACCCTGTATACAGGGTGTTTTCTAACCTCGGTAAAAAAACGAAACTGGTGAAACCTCACGTAATTTTAAGACGAAAATGTAGTAATATTAATTTTCAGGTGCACCTGGTACTATGGTGGCTTCTAACTTTTGGTATGTGCATATTTGTGGTCTTAGTAGCAGTGGCGTTTTATGATCCAGGTTTTAATGTAACTCCCCTTAAAAGTGCTATATACTGGTCGTGTGGGAAAAATCTCTTTGCTCTTGGTGTTGCTATTACCATATTTGGATTTACTCAGAAAATTGGATGTAAGTTATTTAATTTTTAATCTAGTCGGTTCGCAAACATTCCTCTAGTAGTGAATATGCAACTACCATACTACTTCTGGAGTAATGATCCGGTATTAATAATATTATCGCAGAGTCCGCAAGTAAATACAATTATGTTACTTGAAGAAGTCAGTGATATAATACCCATAGAAGATTAAGTCTGAAGTAATCTTAATATACGTTCGAGCAAACACAGTTTTTATTGTTAATGGCAACTTTTGAATGTGAAAAACGACCACAACTTTTACTCCATATACAGTTGCTTAGACCATTAAAGACAATGCTTAGACTATCGTTTTACAGATATTGACATCTCTATTTTCTTCAACTTTGAACTCTAGAGATTTGTATTGGTATGAGTTTGTCAATTCATAAAAGTAGAATGAGCATTTTTCAAACCTAGAACCAGTTAGCGAGCCATTTTATATTTATCTACCATCTGTGGCCAACTCTGTAAACAGTATTAAACATACCTACCATATGTGGAAATTATGATAAAATGTTAAATGGGACTGCTAAGTAAAGGAAGCTGGTTCATACGTTAGCTATAATTCCTAAAGTCTCAACTGTAACGCAATTGCATTTTTCTAATAAGTGTGGGAAAACCCATTTTTCACAAACGTTAGGAGCAATTCTTTTTCTACAAGAGTCCAACAATTATTATATTGCACTTTTTATTTAAAATGTTACATTTTTATTAATAATTTATATGTTAATTTGTGATAAAAGTACAATTAGTTGCACTGACCAAGTTGATAGCAGGTGCTAACTGGTTGTTTCTGTACGGCCTCATATTGGAATTCGATTGTTTCGATGTCGGTTCCTGAAGACGCACTGGGCCACGGTTTGGATTAGCACAATGTGCGTTAATGGGCAAGGTGTTGGGCTATCTTTAAGATATAGAATCATATTCGCTATTTTCTTTTTTTCCTCTACAAAGTCTTCTAAAGATCCCTTGACTACTTTACTAAAGAGCCATCCCCCATGGCGCTTCAAGTTATCTCTAGTTCGGCGCGCGGCGTCCGTCCGCCAGTATAGTCGCAGATGACCGCCTCTAACGTAAACTGTTCTAGATTCTAACGGTGTAAATGTTAAAAAGGCTTGTTACATGTTAGTGTGTCTTAATTGGATAGAGAAAATTATGCTTCTATTTTTTAGGAAAGTGGTTACCTTGAAGTATTGGCTCATATGAATGTGCTTTTTAACTTTAAACATTGTTTTAGCATCAAAACAGATATCTAGATAAAATATTGCCAGCGATCGTTTTTAATCAGAACCTCTGTATTACATTATTTTTTTTAGTTGAAAATTTGGCCCCAAATCTAGGAAATCGTTTTGAGTGGATACTCAAGATGACTCTTGGTTCTTCACGAAGGTATTTCTTAGTTAACCTTTCAAGTAATGCCATTTTTATAGGCATTTGCTTTCCGATTCAGCTTATAGTATATTTTTATAAGTAAATAAAAGGAAATAGGAGCTAGCAGGCAATGGAACTCAACCTTTTATTTCCCGTTTAAAACGCGTAATGTAATCGTGAATGCACCGAATCGTTGAAGTTGAACAAAACTTACCAACAACCGCAAAAGCTGTGACTAATGACTGATCTGATGAATTGGTTCGGCACCAAATCATCAAATCAGTCATTAGTCACAGCTTCTGTGCTGTGTATTAGTCGTTAGTTCGTTTCAAACAGTCAGACAGTCACGACAGACAAGAGGGTACCCGTTGGTTGCATAACGGGAAACACCTAGAACATCGCTTTACAAGGACTTCTTCGTCTGTCGCACTGCATCGCTTTGGAACTCACTCCCAGGACATATGTTTCCCCCTTTGAATGAATGTCTGTTTTATATTCGAAGGTTTCCCCAAATTACAACCTACTGCTATTCAAGAACCGTGTCAATCAACATCTTCGCACACACACCGCTCGTCGAGTGTCATAGTATCTTCCTTTATAGTCTTACGGCCCGCGTACATTTATGCAACTATTTCAGGAAGCTTCGTTATATCAACAATCGATTGTACCCCTATCATGGAGTTGCGTATGAGGTGTCAGCTGGCTAGGCAACGGTGGGGTGGCCGTAAGAACTAGCGGCTAAGTCACGCCGGTCTAAAAGTGTTTCCGACGCGATTGTATCAGAAGTATTATAATTTTCACTTCACGCGTGGCCCTCCGCTCGCTTTGCTCGCTACGGCGGCGCAACCAACAAAAACTAACCCAAGGCAGACCCAAAATGCAGAAATGAAACTTTTTACAAACAAAAAAGTCTTGCAACCAACGAGAATCGGACCCGAGCCGCCCGCATGACAAGCAAAGATTCTGTCAATTACACCATTACACTGCTTGAAAAGACTTTGCTGAACCGCAACGACATAGATGATTCCAATACGTCCTAGGGGGTAATGGTAATCCTCATAACGTCGCGTCGCGCCAAGGAGGTATTGGTCGCGCGCAGTATTTTGTCCTTGGGAACGATTTTAGACCGGCGCGACCTAACCGCTATTGACGTGAGAGGGCTGAAAACACAGAAAAAAAATCGTGATCTGAAATCATCTCAGGAAACACGAAACTTTTATGCGGAAAAGGTTATGTTAAATGATGACCATTGGGCATTGTCAGCTGGGCGGTAGGAGGTGGATTATTTCTCAGCTGGGGGTCCAAATTGGTCAACAAATGTGAATCATATAAACGTTATCAGGAATTTTGAAACTTTGGTGGATGCTAATATTTATAGTGAGATTTACGAAAAAAATTGTCAGCTGTGTATATGTGGGTGGAAAAGTTGTCAGCTGATGCAATGAAGGTCGCGCGTTTTTCGGCGCACCTACGCACCCTACCTTTAACGCCCAGCTGACAACTTTTCCACCCACAAACATGCAGCTGACAATTTTTTTCTTAAATCTCACTATAAATATTAGCATCTGCCCAAATTTCAAAATTCTCTGTATAGTTCTTGATAATGGGTAATATCATTTTATAATAAAAGACAATATTTAAATTATGCGTGGAGCAAGAATGATGAAAAGTCAAATCAATAATAATTTGATTGGATTTTAAATACACAATTCTATTTCATTAATAATGCAATATTGTTTTAAATTACTAATTCAAATTTTTAGTTATGCAAAATCATATTATTTATTTATATAAAAATATGAAATTATCAATGTAAATAATTCTATTTTCAAAATAAAAAAGGAAATATTTCAGCTGTGTCATTAAAATCTATTATTTACCTATACTAGCTATTGATGCCTGAAAACTTTATAATAAAAGAAGTTATTCATCGTCTTTCGAAGACTCATCATCTTTTACATTCTCCTTATCATTCGACTCATCACTGTCCTCATGTCTAGTGGGTAAAAGATCATCGTCTTGTTCACTCTCATCTTAAAGGATTAATTGTTGTTTGTATAAAAATCAACAAAGAGTATATTGGCATGAAAAACACAAATAACATTAATAAATACCTTCAGTATTTTCGACATCTTGACTAATCATTTCCACAATTTCAGGTAATTATTTGCCATCAAACCACTTGCAAGTGTATTTGTTTTCCTCAAGCTGCCATCCATAGTCAAGAGGAACTAATGTGGATGGCACTTGATAATAAACGTTGTCCCAAATAGTGGATATATAAATCGTCCTTAAAACGTGTTGTAGTAATTCTGATTTTGACGGTGGTAAGAGGGAAACATCAAAATTTTTGTGTGGCAATAGAAGATGATTTGCATCTTCATCATCATCATCATATGTGGCTTCACAACCCTGGTTGGATTTTTGCCGACTTAACCACACGTCTCCATCCTTCTCTATCAAGTATCCGATCGGGGCCATCTTCGATTTCCATGGCTTTTAGGACTTTTTTAATATTATCTCTCCACCTGAGGCGGGGCCGGCCTAATGGACGTTTTCCCCTTGGAACCTCCTTGGACACCAGTTTTACCATTCTATCATCTGGCATCTTAGCACTTTCCTTTCAAAGACCTTAAGTCGTTCTTTGTTTGCAACCGTTAGTGTCCAGGTCTCAAATCCATATATTACGACAGGCCTTATAATTGTTTTATATATGTTTCGGGTAAGTATTCTAGATTTTATTAGGTTTTGAAGAGCAAAAAGGGATCTGTTCGCAGTCTGTATCCTGTTGTTTATCTCTTCTGTAATGTCGTTGTTTTCACTAATACTGGTACCCAGATATTTAAATTGTCTTGTCTGCTCAAAGTTGTAGTCTCCGATAGAGAAGTTTTGTCCTACTTTATCTCGGTTCCGGTTATTTCTACTGAGGTACATATACTAGGTATTGTCCTCGTTTATTTTGAGGCCTGTCCTTTCTGCTTCCTTTTCGAACTTGATGAAGGAGTCTTTGAGGTTGATCCTGCTATTGCCAATCACATCGACATCGTCTGCAAAAGCTAAGAGCAGTTTGGGTCCCTATTGATGAAAGATAGTAGTTGGCTTCTCGATTTTGGAGTTCCTAGTTACATATTCCAATGCTATGTTAAAGAGTTGAGGTGAGAGAGCGTCACCGTGATTGAGACCATTATTGATGCTGAAGGAGTCGGAGAGACTCTGTCCCATTCTTACTTTACATCGCGTATCCTCCATACATACTTTTGTCAGCGATATAAGTTTTTTTGGGAATCCAAGTTCTTGCATTGCTTGTCACAACTTTGATCTACATACTCTGTCGAATGCCTGTTTGAAGTCAATAAACATTTGGTGAAGTTCTTTGTCGAATTCCCAGCATTTCTCCGTTATTTGTCTAATGGTAAAAATCTACTCTGCGGTGGACCTATTTGATCTAAAACCACATTGATAGTCCCCAACAATCTCTTCGGTATATGGTCTCATTCTCTCCAAGCAAAAAGGCATCTGTTTACAGCCTGTATCCTGTTATTTATCTCTTCTGTGATGTCGTTGTTTTCACTAATACTTGTACCCAGATATTTAAATTGTCTTGTCCGCGCAAAGTTTTAGTCTCCGATAGAGAAGTTTTGTCCTACTCTATCTCGGTTCCAGTTATTTCTACTGAGGTCCATATACTAGGTCTTGTCCTCGTTTATTTTGAGGCCTGTTCTTTCTGCTTCCTTTTCGAAGTTTATGAAGAAGTCTTTGAGGTTGATCCTGCTATTGCCAATCACATCGACATCGTCTGCAAAAGCCAGGAGCAGTTTGGGTCTCTCTTGATGAAAGATAGTAGTTGGCTTCTCGATTTTGGAGTCCCTAATTACATATTCCAATGCTATGTTAAAGAGCTGAGGTGAGAGGGCGTCACCTTGCTTGAGACCATTATTGATGCTGAAGGAGTCGGAGAAACTCTGTCCCATTCTTACTTTACATCGCGTATCCTCCATACATACTTTTGTCAGCGATATAAGTTTTTTTGGGAATCCAAGTTCTTGCATTGCTTGCCACAACTTTGATCTACATACTCTGTCGAATGCCTTGAAGTCAATAAACATTTGATGGAGTTCTTTGTCGAATTCCCAACATTTCTCCATTATTTGTCTAATGGTAAAAATCTAGTCTACGGTGAACCTATTTGATCTAAAACCACATTGATAGTCCCCAATAGTCGCTTCGGTATATGGTCTCGTTCTCTCCAAGCAAAAAGGCATCTGTTTACAGCCTGTATCCTGTTATTTATCTCTTCTGTGATGTCGTTGTTTTCACTAATACTTGTACCCAGATATTTAAATTGTCTTGTCCGCGCAAAGTTTTAGTCTCCGATAGAGAAGTTTTGTCCTACTCTATCTCGGTTCCGATTATTTCTACTGAGGTACATATACTAGGTCTTGTCCCCGTTTATTTTAAGGTCTGTCCTTTCTGCTTCCTATTCGAACATTATGAAGGAGTCTTTGAGGTTGATCCTGCTATTGCCAATCATATCGACATCGTCTGCAAAAGCCAGGAGCAGTTCGGGTCTCTCTTGTTGAAATATAGTAGTTGGCTTCTCGATTTTGGAGTTCCTAATTACATATTCCAATGCTATGTTAAAGAGTTGAGGTGAGAGGGCGTCACCTTGCTTGAGACCATTATTGACACTGAAGGAGTCGGAGAGACTCTGTCCTACTCTTACTTTACATTGCGTATCCTCCATACATACTTTTGTCAGCGATATAAGTTTTTTTGGGAATCCAAGTTCCTGCATTGCTTGCCTCAACTTTGATCTACATACTCTGTCGAATGCCTGTTTGAAGTCAATAAACATTTGGTGGAGTTCTCTGTCGAATTCCCAGCATTTCTCCATTATTTCTCTAATGGTAAAAATCTGGTCTACGGTGGACCTATTTGATCTAAAACCACATTGATAGTCTCCAACAATCTCTTCGGTATATGGTCTCATTCTCTCCAGCAGGATATTGGAGAGTATCTTATAGCATGTATTCAGAAGAGTTATTCCACGATAGTTTGTGCATTTCTTTTTGTCTCCTTTTGATTTGTATTAGCTTATGGAGTGTTTCTCCGCCAGATTTTATGCATTCGGCAGGTATGCCGTCGCTGACTGAACCTTTGTTATTTTTCAATTTCTTTATTGCCTTCACTGTTTCTTCGTACGACGGTGACTGTATTTCTATTTCTGCCGTTGGTATATTTGTTGGTGGCGTATTTGTATTTTCCTCATGAGCAGTTCACATAAGTATTTCTTCCAGGTATTTAGAATCTCTTTTTCGTTGGTTATGAGTTCTCTATTATTTTTTGTGAGAAAATTTTCTTCTCTAGGTTGGTATCTTGCTTTCTGTTTTGAGATTTCGCTAAAAAACTCTTTTGTTCTGTTATTCTGTCTATTTTCTTTCATTTCCCTTATTATTTATTGATAGCTGGTATTCCCTCTTTTTCCGTTTCACCATTCTGCGTGCTACTGTTATTTGATGTCTATGTTCTTCTATATTAGGTGCTATTAGATGTTGTAACATTTTTTCCTAGCCAGGTTCCGTGCTTCAAGTGTCCTATTGCAGTCATCATCGAACCATTTCCTTCGCTGGTTTTTCTTTTTGCCAACTACCTGTTTGGATACGGTGGCTATTGCTTCTTCAATGTTAGCCCATAATTCATCTATGCTTTTTTCGTCTTGAGGCTCCTTTATTTTCTCCTTTATTTGTTCTTGGTACCTTTCTTGTGTCTCTTCTGTCTTTAGTTTTCCCGTATCCCAAATTGTTCGGGTCTCCTTCTTAGGCATTGGGGAAGTGGAGATTCGTATTCTAATATTTGCCCTTACTAGGAAGTGGTACGTATCTGCGTCTGCTCCTCTGAGGCTTCTGACGTCCAAGCAGTTACTACCATGTCTTCTATCTATTATGACGTGGTCGATTTGGTTTCTTGTCATTGATTCATTAGGAGGTTGTGGGACGTAGCCAGGTTCACAAATCTGGTTCAATTGTCGTTGCTAGTGTCATGGAGGCTATGCTTGCCTATAGTTGTTTGATAGGCTTCTTCTTTGCCGATTTTGGCATTAAAGTCTCCCAAAATAATTAGGATACCTATCATGTTTGGGTATACTCAGTATAAGATTTTCTAGTTCGTCATAGAAAGTATCCTTTATTTCCTCGTCTTTCTCTTCTGTCAGCCATTCGGTGGCTGAAACCACCGAATAGTTATACCATTCTCCTTTCAGTCTCATATAGCAGAGACGTTCGCTTATTGGTTTAAACTCAATGATTGTTTTTGCTATGGGTTCCGTGACTGTAAAACCTGTCCCAAATTGGTGTCGTCCCTGGTCATTTCCGCTATATAATAATACCGAATTTCCCACTCTTTGAGTTCCACCTGATTTCTTGAACGGCTGTTATGTCCATATTTTGTTTTTCCAGTTCTTTAACGGTCTGTGAAGACGCTCCAGGTCTATAGAGGCTAAGTAAGTTCCATGTTCCGCATTTTCGCTGAATTTATAAACCATCATAAAGTTTGCTACACGACCATCATTCACGTTGTGTATTGCCTTTAATCCATACATCGCACAGACAAACTTTTTGTTATAGAAAAAATCATAGGTGGGGAGTGTAAAGGCTTCATTCATTTCGAAATCTATTCTTCCCAGCTTTTTAATAAATTTTTGATATGAACTATTAAGCACATAATTAGTATAGTATATACATGTGTATCGAATTTATAGTACAATAATACATTGATAATTTAATATTTTTGTATAAATAAATTTATATTAATTTTGTATAACTAAACATTTTAAATAATAATTTAAAACAATATTGCATTATTAATGAAATAGAATTGTGAATTGGGAAATAATTAGTTGCAAATCAATTATCAAAATCAAATTATTATTCATTTGACTTTTCACCTTGCGGGTACTTCACGTATAATTTAAACATTAGAATACACATTATCAAGAACGACAGCAAGAATTTTGAAATTTGGGCAGATGCTAATATTTATACTGAGATTTACGAAAAAAAATGTCAGCTGCATGTATGTGGGGGAAAAGTTGTCAGCTGGGCGATAAAGATACAAAAAAAGGTATAAGGCCACGCGTGAAGTGAAATATTATAATATTCTGACACAATCGCGTCGGGAACACTTTTAGACCAGCGCGACCTAGCCGCTAGTTCTCACGGCCCCCCACTGTTACCTCGCCAACCACATCTCTTTCCTCTTTCGCAACTACATGATAGGGGTACAATCGATTGTTGATATAACGAAACTTCCTGAAATCGTCGCATAAACTGTACACGGGCCGTAGGACTATTAGTGTGTGTCTCATTGTCATAAAAATGTACTTTCAATACTTTCGCCACGGCACGAAAAACAAGAAAAAAAAAGCAATACAATATGAAGACAAAAACAGCATCGAAAATACAGCGAAGAATCAAATAATAAAACTGAAACCAGATGCAGATATATATAAATAAAAGAAAATGAAGATATTAGCTAAAAGAAATGTGATGATCTCAGTAACGACACCGAACATCTTGTTAATGTTGTCGTTGGTAACGATCAGTGATGGTGTGGAATTTGGGCACATGCGAAATGCTCGAGCGTAGAAAACGAGGAAAAATAATAGTATTTGTGACTTTCTTCTAAGTGTTATTATCGTTTTGTGTTCATATAATTGAATACATTTTATTTCTTTTATAATTTAATTATGTTTCTTATAATTGTATAGAAAAATAAATGAATCAAAACAGCTTGCATTGCCCGAGCTCCATGGGTAATAAATAAGAGCCAAGTACACGTTTTTGTTTATTTCACGATAAAGCAATAGCGCAATTTAGTTATTTATATAACTGATCTACATTTAATATAGAATAGATTGATGTATTTTAATACATTTTATATATTTTTAATTAGATTGTTTCCTTAGGTGGTTCCAGTTCCCTCCAACATAAGGGAGCTATGTTATTCCACTTACTTTTAATTTATTTTTTCTAGGGTTTGCCAGATGGTTTTGCGAATTTCAACCAGTTCAAGTCTTAGGTAGATTAACCTATAGTGCCTATATTATCCACGTTGCCTTTATAAGGTTTCAGATGGGTTACAACCGGTATCCAACTTCTGCAAATGATAGCATGATAGTAAGTAGTATTCTCATGAAAGAATTATTATAGCAATATACAACATTCCATTTTTTACGCTAGCAGCACAGTATAGAGAGAGACTTTGGGTTGCCAGATTTTTTCTGTGCATTAAGGGACAAACAATATGAAATACGGGATTTTGTTACTTTACCCGGGATAAATGAAAACAAGACAAATCTGATAAAGTTTTAATGGAAACGAAAACTATAGATTACATTGTATACATATACCAAAAACAAAATGAGTGACATTTTTGTGAGACTGTGCTCGCACCACAAATAAATTATATTTTCTGGGATGAATATGTGAACAGTGAGAAATTTCCCTTTGTTTATAATTCTAAGTTTATTAAGATTATTCAGCAATAAAACCTTTTTTACATGAATGTAGAAGGTGGCGAGTTCGCGAGAGAATCGGGCAGTGGTTCGCATTAACACTTCTTTGTCGTAAATTATTTATATTTCGAACTGTTTTGTTGATTAGGTAGAAAATTTAATTTATTTTAATATACCATATTTTTATTTTTTTAGTTTATTGCTGTTCTCGGGGACGTAACTTGTGCATATTTGGGTGGAACTCTACTATGCCTGCTTGTAGAAATGCCTATCTCAGCACTGCAGAAGATATTAGGATTTAGTATCAGTAGAGATAAAAGTACGATTAAGAAGTCATCTGAAAAATCTTTGGAGACATTAGATATGACTAGCATTAACATTAAGAGTTAAAATTTAATATGGAATATGGCTGTATTAAAATTACGAATTAAAATATATGCCTTATTAATCGGACAACTAAGCGTATTTAAATGCTTATATTTATACAAATTACATTTTATAGTTTTCTTGTTACACCGCATATAGGTTGTATGGTTTTTTTCGTATAAATATATTTTGTCATTACTATACACGACTTTAAAGACTCTTTTGCTAGTTCACTATGCTAAGGGATGCCTGGTCTTTCGAGTAGGTAATGATGGCCTAACCGACGATAAATACATGCCCCATCAAGGTCCTGATGATCATTAAAATATTTAAACATTAAAAACTTATTGCTTACAGACCTTGAGAAGATTCGCAAAGAGGGAGTGTTTTTTAAAAATCAGCTTCAGAAATCTAGATGTGTGTATCGTGATGATACACATATCTATTTTTTTAAAGGAAAAATTGGCGCATTGTGAATGAGCTGAGGGATGCTGAATCTCATGTGAATCTTCCGGATATGGCTCTCGGTGAAATAAACAGTTACTATTGTAATATTGTGGAAACATCATAGCAAAACTGAGCCTAATTGTTATTCCTCTAAGTTACTTAAGACATGTGGCTGTTCAGTAGAATTATTTTGTGCCCTACTGATTCCGAATATAGCAGGTTTGATACCTTTTAAAATAACTTCCGTAGGTGAAGGTCTAAATATACGTACAAACCACCATCATATTTCTTAATAAAAACAGCGGCTCCTTTTCTTCTATTAGCAATTTAGGTAACTACTTTACTAAAATCATAATAGTAAAAATTTAAACATAAAAAATATTAATTAAATCATATTTTTTCATGTAACAGTTTTACTCTAAAATTATTTACACTATTTACAAGATGCTTTCTATATTCTTGCAAAATTTAAATTGAGGTCTTCACATGGACATAAATATAAGAGTTTTGAGTTATACTTCAATATATTAGGAACTCCACTTTTCATTTTCACTTCAAGAGATGAAAAAATGCTGACTAAGGTCAATGTAACTTGCAATATTGTAAACTCCATATCTGAAAAAAAGATGTACACAGATTTGAATTTTCGCAGTGCTTGATATTCTAATTATTATTGTGGCGGAACACAGAGTAATCCGTAAATATAGGCTTTAAAGGGTTTGATTACAGACTAACAGATGAGCCACAAACAGTCCATACGAGTTTTATTATCAAAAATAATGAATTGCAAATTGAGCATAAAAATAAATCATCAATCTGACTGAATTTGTGCAGCTATAAATGTCCATGAATGACAAACGTATTGCAATTCTTTTAAAAATTAATTCAAGTTTAAAACATCAATAAATATCTAAGAACCACACAAATTAAAATAATAGTCTGTTGATGATTTAGAAATGTGTTTAAAAAGTTTTATTTGAAGATATGTGAAAAAGAGTGATTATGACATAACAATGCCAGTAATGTCCAAATAGGGTGTTTTTGTACATTACATTATGGAATTACTTACGGAAATGGCTTCGAACTCCTAGCCCAAATGGAATAAATGTATCCTTTACAAAATTTCGTGTGTCTGTAAATCGGTCGGGATCGAAGTCTTCGGGTTTCGTGTAGTATTTAGAATCTCTATGAATACCCAGAACAGACTGAAAGATTAAGGCGTTCTTATGTGAACCCCATTCAAGATCAGCATTTGCACTACATGACTTTATTATTGTAGCTATTGGTGGGTGTTTTCTGAGAGTTTCTGGAAAATATATATAAGCAAATTATCGAGGAGGTAAATGTTAATTTAATATATCAAAATAAAAACGGCGTCGAGTTCTTAACAAAAGTTTCTTCTTTGTAATATTTGTAGTATTAAAACGCCCCTGCCCCAAACCACATTCGTTGTACCTGAAGGGCAAAACTCTTTTTCGACCTTATCGTAACAATGGTGAATGATTTAGCGCCACTGTCGGTTAAGATCCTGTTAAATTGATGTTGTTTGGTAGTAGCTTCTAAAGTAGATGTTTGGGAAATGATTATCTTAAATGACTATAATTTCCAGCGACCAGTGAGTGCTGGCAATAAAACCCAAATGGTCATTCTTTTATAAGTCTATTTCTCTTTACTTGTACAGTTATAAGGAAAACTCGGTATTAAGTTACATAGCATAGCCGTTAACATACTAAAAATGAATACAAAATGAAATGAATTTATATATTAAGGGTAAAATTTGCATAAGAAAGAAACTTTATTTATCAGAATTACGTTACGACATTTCAATCAGGCCCTCGCACCAAGAAGTAAACCGTGACCGTTCAATAACTAAAAAAATGCATCCAAAGTATGTGCCCGTGCACTGTGCTCTACGCTCGATACATTCACATCACTCAACCCCGGAACACCTTCTCACGGAATGCGAGGCGGTCGCAAGACAGGCTTCGGGTGCTGCATCATCGAACAGAAGGAACTTTCATCCATAGAACCATCCAGACTACTCACTTTTATCAAAGCACTGAAGCTGGATGAGGTACTTTGATTGAGAATCACATCAACGGAAGCACCATAGAAGCGGGACATATTAGATCTGTACAGGTCGGAGTGAATTAACACCCCAGATCATTAATTCATTCATCTTTTATGCGATATTTAATTCAAATTTGGTACACATCATATCCTGAGTAATTTCCGTGAAACAATACCAGTACCTTTACAAAAAATTAGAGGGTGTTACTTTTTTTGGGGTCACGTTTCCTTTGAGCCTCCTGCATTATTATTCGCGTTTGCTAATAAAATAACTACATTTTTGTCGACAGATCAACATATTTTCCCAAATACCTCCTATTGTTTAGAACACAACAGAATATAATAAATAAATGCAAGAGACCAAAATGTTGTGAAACAAAACTGAGAATATAATTTTTAAAGTAAGGATAGCCAGAGCAGCGTTTTAGTAAAAAGTTCGGAGTCCTAGAAAAAGAGCAAAATCTTGTAATTTTTTTTAAAGGTAAGTATGCTTAGTACTTACTATACTAGTAGGCTGTGTACCAAATTTGAATTAAATATCGTTAAAAATGTACAAGAAGTGTTCGAAAAACTTATGCAAAAAATTAAAATTTAAGATCCTGTATATCAAAATTTAAGCATTTTAGGACGTACAGTCATAAACAAAGAATTTCAAAAACACGAAGGCATTTAAAAATGAGCAGTAGAACGTACCTTAGGAACAATGTGATGTTATGAAATAGTGGGCACAAATATAATAAAAATGTATTTCTCGGGTTATCTATAAATTTGTATACGTAACTATAAATAGCCTTTATTTGGGTAGATATAGATTTTTGATACCAAGGAAGGTGACATTGATTTATGGTTTATTAGATTTTTTTCCCTTATCTAAAAATGTGACTTTTTTGTTGTTTTTTTATATAGGTTTACCGCCGTATGTCAATATGTTTTCAAGATTGTTGGTACAGTTCGGTGTTGTTATAAAATTATTATTATTAAATTGAGATATATTTGACTTAAATATCTATTATATTGTTTATTATTTACGTTAAAATGAAGTTATCCATAAAAGATCAGCCATAAAGTCGCGCGAAAACGCAAAACCGACTATTTAATTCAAAGCCGAAAATTTGTATTATGTACCTAAAATTAATATGACTTTAATCGATTTCAGAGTGTGATATTTCCTAGAAGCAGAGAAATGTTTTTGTAAGTGCCAACGATGGAAAATAAAGATCCATACCGCCAGTGGTGATCGGAATTAATGGAAAATGTGGATATGTTGTAATTTGTCATGAAACGCATCATAATTCAAAGAGGGCTAGGCCAGTGGCGGCTCGTCATTGGACGCAGGTGAAGCGCCGCTTCACATACAATTTCTAAAATTTTATTACTTTAAAGTAAAAATATTTGTAATTAAATAAAATTTTTATAATCTAAATTTCTAATCAACATTAATGCAATTTCTCAAATTACATTTCTTAAAAATACAAATTTTCATAATATAAATTTCTAATCAAAATTAGTGCGAATACTCATAAAAGATAATTAACTATAAAACGTAGCGCGCTGAATAACTTGTCATAAGATCGGCCGGTGCGGGCGGTTTTCGACACTCAATACTGTCACGAAACACGTGGGAATCGCACACAGCAAGATCAATAATTGCACTGCAATATACAGATTTATTTACGATGGTTGCTATGGCAACGGGCGAAGCAGAAATGCTAGATACGTGAGCTATTTATAGAACGGAAGCAGCCCGACAATGCGACTCCGACAGGTTCTTATGTTAATATTAAATTCAGTTCACAGTCGTTCGGAAGCAAATTTGCATCATGTCGTTGTCGCGCATTGTTTTACGAAATGTTTCCATTGTATGATCCGATCTGCATCTTGTTAGAAACAGCATTTTCCAGGTTGAAAACGATGATAAAAGAGACTTTTAAATACGGAGGGACCTAAGCCTTTCCTTCAAATAGAAAAACAAGTAGTAAAATCAAGAGAGAGAATTTTCGTTCGTAGGTTTCGAAATCTGATCTGAGTATTCTGATTATAATTGGTTGTATGGAAGTGTTTATTTAAAGAAACTATTTTGTATGCCACTATGCCCTGTTTAAGTGTGGGTGGAAAATCGAGCGTTTGGAATAAAGACGGATTTAACATTTTTGGGAATGTGACAAGAGGTTGTAGTAGGCATGAAGCTTGTTCGGACCATATTCACTGTGCATTATCATTTGCGAAGTTAAAGAAAAGCCTCACTACAAAATCGAAGAATAGACCTTATATTTAAAAAGTATATGGGAGCAGTCAAAATAACTGTACGCGAGAGTGTGGGTAAGTTAGTAATTCTATTATCTTTTTGATATTATTATAAATTGGTGGCGGCGCTCATGGTACATTATTTCTTAGGACTCATTCTACATTAGGTCTTAGGACTTTTGGGCGTGGCCCCAACAAATTTTCGCCAGCAGCGCAGTATTGCCTGCGGCGCTATCTGCCTAATTGCGCTTCACCTATTCTTGCCTACACGACCCGCCACTGGGCTAGGCACTAGCCAAGATGAAGTGCACTGATGAAACATTTCATGGCGATTAGGTATACTATGGGATGGGGAAGTCTCTAGTGGTAAAGTGTGGGCACTAGCCAAGATGATATGCGTTGATGAAAGTTTTCAAGGTGATTAGGTATACTATCGGAAAGCCCGCAATGGTAATGTAGTTGATTGCCACCGCATCAGAAAAGTCAGAAGAAATTAAAGAATGTCCATGTATCGCATAAATCCTAAGACGTATTATATTTCTGGGTAGTGTGGACACTAGTCAAGATGATGTGCATTGATGAAACTTTTCAGGGTATTTAGGTATACCATGGGGAAGCCTCCAGTGGTAATGCGGTTGATTGCCACCCCATCAGAAAAGTCAGAAAAAAAATAAAGAATATATCTCGCGTAATTCCCAAGATGTATTTTTTTTCAGAGTAGTGTAGACACTAGCTAAGATGATGTGCGTTGATGAAACTTTGCAGGGTGATTAGGTATACTATGGGGAATCCTTCAGTGGTAATGTAATGTTTGATTGCCAGCCATCAGAAAAATCAGAAAAAAATTAAAGAATGTCCATATTTTGCATAATTCCTAAGGCGTAATATATTTCAGAGCAGTGTGGACTGCTGCCTGATCGGGTGATAATCAACCACATTACCACTGGAGGCTTCCCCATAGTATACCTAATCACCCTGAAATGTTTCATCGATGCACTTCATCTTGGCTAGTGCCCAGACCTTTTTGAATTAATATGATGCGTTTCATGACAAATTACAACATATTCCCATTTCCCATTAATTTCTATCACCCCTCGCGGTATGGACCTTCATTTTCCATCGCTGGTACTAACAAAGGCATTTCTCTGCTCCTAGTAAATATCACACTCTGAAATCTATTAAAATCATATTCATTTTCGGTACATAATACAAATTTTCGGCCTTGAATTAAATAGTAGGTTTTGAGTTTTCGTGCGATTTTATGGCGGAGCTTTTATGGATAACTACACTTTAACATTATTTAGTGTTAGAGACTTTTTAATGTGGATAATTTTTTTATGGTTACCTTACAGTAAATTGTATCTTAGCTTAAAAACTCATGTTTGTTTCATGTTTATGTAGTGCTCTGAAAATGTTATTTGTATATTGTGGCCACTAAAATTTTTGAATATGCCTTTTTGAGTCAGTTATTGCTATATTGTCAGACTGTTTAAATATGGGGAAGGAACGCCCTTAACTTGGATAAAGTAATTTCAGAATAATCGCAGTCAATACATGTTATAGGTAGTCGATGGTATTTTTCTAAGCCAATCTCAAGGAAAGCTGACAAAAATTATTAACACTGGTATCCCCCAAAGTTCAATGCTACACGCCAAACTGTGTTTGTTTTATTTTAATGAAAGAGTTAATGTCGTAACCGAGGACAATATTAATATTACCCTTTTCGCTGACGACTCGGAGATCTGGATATTATTTGGGGAGCAGCCCGCCTTTCCCCCGAGATTTCCTTGCGTGCGGTATAATTTAAAAATTCATAATAAAAACAGTTCTTTCAATTTCATCTATACCTACGACATCAGTCGCGGCCCCTGCCGTTGGTCACAGGAGCATGTGCCCTTCAAAAATTCCCATAAAAGATAATAAAATAAGATACCTATTATACAGCATATTCAGCATTACCTTTATCTAATTATCTACTAAAGTACTAGAACAATTTACTAACATACGCACATGTTCACGCGGCCCGATTTTACGTCACAGATCGTCATAGAGCTCGTTGTATTCTATTTTGTTTATGCGGTGCCTATGGCAACGACTCTTTCAGCGCCACCTGGAATGGCCGATTGAGGCAAATTCTTATTGCGTCCACTTTTCGGTATCCCTTTGATCTGTGATTTTCACCGCTTGTCGCGCTTGCTTTGACTGAGTTTTCATTGAAATTTTGCGATTAGAGAAATAATATAGTGACGATGCTGGCGCGTTTCTTTTAATTAAACATTAGTTTTATGTATGTATGATTATATGTGTTATATGATAAACTAAGAACTAAGTAGGTAATTCCTAATACTTTGAACCATTTTATTTTTGTTTAGTGTTTAAGTCTAATACCGCAAATTATTTTGTTAAAATGCATTCAGTGGTATATATTTAAAAAAAAAACAGGCCTCCAAATTATGAGGACAAGCTTAGTGTCAAGCAATTGCGAAGGCCTACTCCGAATTTAGTTATAAAAAAACTTGTACGGAAATAACAAGGGATTTAATAGATATTTCAAACGGGAAAACGCGTATGATAAGATTTCGTGGATGTGTGGCTTCCTATTGGACAACCGACAAATTGTCGATGCTGGCCGTCAAGTAGTTCCATATTCGATTCGATTTACGTTTGCCGTTTTTCGGATTTATAATAACAGACGGTCAAGCGGGGAAGGATGCTGTTAATTGCGTTGGTCGTGTTTGTTGTTAATTATTAAAAATTTAGTAGGAAATTATTAAAATATTTGATATATTTATATTTAAACGAAATAACTATACTTATTACAATTATATAATTAGAATTTGCAATTGAAACCTTTATATCTATGGAAAAACTGGTTTGATTTAATGTAAATAACATTCATCGTCATGTTTATGTTTTTTATTCGTTTTCCCCATATTCTTCTTATTCTTAAATATAAATATATTGGTTACAAGTGGCTCCATGGCCTTTCCGTTTTTTTTAACGATTTTCTTTTGAGCGAAAATTGGGCGTGGCACACCGACAACTTTCGGCGTCGGGGGGGCTTTGGATACCTTCTGCCCCTGCGCCTTCCCACTTTATAAACCCAGGAGCCGCCACTGTACGACACAGTACACCTCGTTGCGTTTTAAAGTCGTCATGGGCTTAGATATGTCGCGCGCCGACCTACTCCCAAAAGAAAAGGGAGCATGTATTACATCAACAAATTGACTTAATATGTCTGGAAACAAAAAAAAACATGGCCTGATGAAATTACGTAATACAGGATGGGTTGCCAGACATGATGCTCTTGTCTTGAAGAGTTGTATAAACCGTTGGCGGCAGCTTTGGAGACAATAGAACAATGGCCTGATCCTAACACTTTCACAACAACTAAAACTCCTAAATCTGTAATCGCACTAATGTGCTCAAAAAGATTATACTTATATACTGCCCTTAACCAGAATACTTCAAATAATCGATCTAAATCTTTGTAAAGCATTAAAGTGGGCTGATGAAGTGGCAAATCAAGTTAAGCAGATAACAGACAAGGCAGATGATTATTTTGAAAATATTTTTGAAGAAGCTAAAGATCTTTTATCGGAATACGATATTGAAATTAAATTACCAGGACCAGCGCAACGACAAGACCAACGAGCGATTATAAGAATCGAATCTGCAGCTCTGTATTATAAAATAACAATTTTTATTCCATTTTTAGGATGGCCTTATAGCAAATCTTGAAGATCGATTTTTAAATCATTCAAAGATTTGGACACTCTTTTCCTGATGATACGCAAGATTTTGACAGTCAATTTAAATGTTTTTTGGAACTTCACAGTTTCTACACGATTAATGAGTTCCTTGAAGAATTTTCCAACTAAACCATGTTAAAAGTTGAACTTGAGCTGTGGTATAAAAAATGCAAGAATGTGATCTAAATATTTTCCATAAAAATTCACACTCCTTCGCAAAGATGCAACCAGGGGGACATTGAAAATGATGAATAAAAACGAAAAAATGTGATTTGTGTTGATATTCAAATAGTTTTTAAAAGCAGGATTTAAAAGCTAAAAATACAAACACGAGTGCTTATAATTAGAAATAACTCAAATAAGAGAAATAATCCACCATATTTGCAACCTCCTTTTAAATCGGTTATAATTTTTCCACAGAAATGCATGCAAAGAACTCTTTTGCTTGACTACGTCTCCAAAATTTCCGTAAGGAATGGTTGGAGTTATTGCTCTGGTAATTTAGTACTTCGCAAAATACGTGTATTTCTTTAATATCCATACTAAACCAAATAATCCTATAAACGTAAAGATGGTTATGGAATAAAGCAGATACTGTTCGTTCACATAATTAAAAAAATTAATAAATAAATAAAATTGAGCTAGTCTGCTAGTACTCGAGACACTGATGTGTAAACATATGTCCTATATCAACATCATGGACATGAAAATCTAATACCGCACTAGCGGCTAGCTTTTTAGAAGCCACTCGCGGCCGTCCTGGATTAGCTTGCTCCTCAATGCGCACGGGTTATGATGTCACATCGGTTTACACATTTTCGTCCTATTTGCCGAGATGCCGAGATTTACCCTCATACCACCGCGTAAGATGTTTACACATCAAATAGACGCGGATATGAAGACGTAAAAAATTACCCTCCACTTGTAGATAAGAAAATCTATTAACATATAATTAGCCATAACGTTACTGTAATATATATTTTTAACTTGTTCCGATTCGTTTTAGCCCGTTTTGGTGCTTTTGGTTGTAGTTACTTAGTTTTGGTTAGTCGTTCAATCAACTTTCGGTTAGTTTCAGTTAGTTCCAATTTACCTATTTTAGTCATTTGAATCGATTCCCATACGTTATAATCAAATTTAAGTTTAAATAAAGAAACTAACACGATTTCTCACGCGTATGACGCCTTGTGGCAAATGTAGCATGCACTTTTTCATGATTTGAGGCCCTATACTATCATAACAGAAACATTTTCAATGTTAAAACTTTTACAAATATTTTTGACTTTGCCGATTACAACTGCCACATATGAAAAGACATTCTCAAACTTTAGATAATTTAAATCATATTTGCGTAGCACTACGGAAATGACAAGATTGGCAGCAGTTCTGTATGTAAGCCAAGATATATATTAAAATTACTGTGGAAGAAATTTTGGACGAAATGTCAAAAACAAAACGAAGAATTTTGCTTTAAAATTTTTCGATTTTCTTGCGTACTTTCAACTTTTTATAAGGTCTGTATTTCTATTTTACATATGGTTAGTAAAAATATAACGTTTTATTTATTAATACATTTTTATTTATTTAAAATTTAACGACTAAAATTTTTTTTGGAGAAACTGTCCGGGCCCCCTTCCGAAAAAAAATCTGGTTGCGCCACTGAGCGTTTTATTGGAAGTCTCTGTGAAGCGCTCTGTATAGTAGTACACCCAAAAAACATCAAACGTTCAGCTGTCGCTTCTCAACGGTTTTTTATTCGCTACTTATACTAGCATTGGGAAAATTATCAACAAATTTTACGCCTGGAATTGTAAACACTAATATTATTTGCTTTTAATAATATTGGACCCTCGATTAAACTGAAAAGATGACACTTTTTATCGATACATTAATTTCATAAAATATCCGTATTAAACAATAATTATCATTACCAGTTAATAAACATGTTTATTACCTTTTATTACAGCATCCAAATATACAAGTTCTCCTACATTTTCGTAGGTTGAATTCCGATTTTTTTTGTTAAATCTTCTAACTTCACCTATAACTTCTTCCTGAATTTCATGGTTATTCGCTAATTCGTATAAACAAAACATTATTATAGAATACGAATATATTAAAGCCTCCGCGAATATATTAAACGATTCATTGATAATATCTTCTTTTGCATAGCTCGATTCATTATGCAATTCAATAAACGACTGAATTAGATCGTTTTCATGCAGGTCATTTTTCTTCCTATGCTCCATTATTTCCAACAGAACTGCCTTCAAATCGGAATTTAATTTACGTTGGTCATTGCGAAGGAAAGGAATGCATAGCGAAAGGTAATACTTAACTGATGTGCTATATTTATCTTTCAGGAATTGATTGATTTTTTCTACTACTTCGAGGGTCTGAAACCCAAAAGCAAGACAAGTGGATTCAGACAAAAAGTCTTTTAGAACCACAGACTGATCACTTACCAATAATTTTTTTGGGAGTGCATATTTCAGAGAAATATTATATTTTTCTACAAAGGTAGTCAAGGCGTCCTTCTTCAATATTTTATTAATAGTTTCTTGGTCTAATTTCGATTCCGATGGAAATATATTCGTGTATAAGTTGCAATTATTATTGTTTAAGTTTGAAGCGACTGTAGAATCGACTACTAAAATAACTGGCTTCACGAAGAGAAATAATCCACCATATTTGCAACCTTTTCTTTTAAATCGGTTATAATTTTTCCACAGAAATGCATGCAAAGAACTTTTTTGCTTAACCACGTCTCCAAAATTTCCGTAAGGAATGGTTGGAATTCCTGCTCTGGTAATATTGCACTTCGCAAAATACGTGTATTTCTTTAATATCCATACTAAACCAAATAATCCTACAAACGTAAAGATGGTTATGGAATAAAGCAGATACTGTTCGTTCACATATTTTAAAAAAGTCAATTGTTCCTTGTAGCACAGGCTATCAGCATTCATTTTATGTCAAGTACCTACTGACGCCTTCCCACACACTTTTCACTTTTACGAGTCCACTACAAACAGCGAAAACGAAAACTAATAAAATTGTGAAACTGAATAGAAATCACGTGTTGCTAACAATGTTTACCAGTATTTATTGACGCGCGCATATACAACTTTGTTCATTTCAGAAAGGAAACGTCGAGTAGCAGCTAGTTGTCTGTCGTAATCAAAATATACTTGACGAAATTTTATTATCAAGCGAAATAGGATTTAATTAACTAGGTATATATAATATGAATTTTATGCGTTGGTTAGTATACATTTTTAATTCTTAAGGATGATTGGCACTTGTACAATTTTAATATAAAATCTACCATAGGTACCTTAGTAATCTACCTCTGAAAATGTTATATTTTAATTAGGATTAGTTTGCATATATTTTTTTCTAAACAGGTGGTCCACTTGACCCTCACTCTGGGGCAATAGGGACCATGCGTCTAGTTTAAAAATTATGGGTCTTAATTAGGCTTTATTTTTAAAAGTGGTCAAAATTAAAAGTTTTTACATAATATTTATTTGAACTTAGTAGACATGGAAGTAATAGACATGGAAGTAGGGCGAAAATATATTTATTTTCCAACTTGTACAAACGTAACAAAAAACAACTTTTATTAACTAAATACAAAGGTGTAGCCACTTTAACTCTACAAATCAAGAATAGAATAAATTTATAAGGGTGTTTAAAGTAACAAATAAGTGTCTGTTTTTTTTTATATTAAATTTGTATTTGCCTCTCCGATGGCTTTTAACACAATTTTTTTCCACAATATTTTTAAGAAATATAAGACATTCATCCTGAACCTGAGAAAAAGAAAATTAAATTTCCTTTTTATTACTTTTTCTCAAAGAATTTATTCGGAATCTATCTTGTATTTTGCTTACCATTTGTCTAAGATAATTGTCTTTTTCCTAAAGCGGTTTCAAATTTCAGGATGACGAAATCACCAAACCCAAATTAACGCAAACTAACACTATACTTGTATAGTTTCGAATTTGCCTCGTCCTCAGAACTATGTTTCCTTACAAATTAATATTTTATTATGAGATGACTCATTGTGTTCGCTATAATCAGCTCTTCAAGATATACCCTTTTTCGGGTGCTTTTAGTTATTACCTCTAGTCTCTAGGTTATTTTTTTGTTGTTTTTTCGGGTATTCTCATATTAGTTCTTGACCTTTTATCGACTTAACGGATGGATTCCGCATCTCTAAGGTCCTCTTTAAAAGCTTCGAAATCATTAGATTTTGAGATTACTCACCTATTTCTTGCGTTCCCGCTCTCAAGGGACAGCTCTCAATTTTCGGTTTAAGGGAACGTGAAGAAACACAAATTAATTTCATTTTAATTGCCTACATGCCTGGATGACAGTTTGAGAAACATGACTGGATAAGTTGTTTCCTATTAATACTCTAGGAGCAAGTTTTTTAGGTAAGGCAAGGCAAGACTCAAAAATCAGTTTCCAAAAGCCCTTTTGTCTAACCATCCATTATTGGATCTGTTATACCGCATGTGTGCTGGATCACCTTGAGCCACCTTCAACCCAAGTCAGGTGAAAGTTTTCTTTTTTTTATGGTAGTGGCACACACACTAAAGCAAGATCCTATGGCGCTCGACGAGCGGTGTGTGTGTATGTGTGAAGATGTTGATTGACACGGTTCTTGAACAGTTGTAGGTTTTAGTTAGGGGAAACAGATGTCCTGGGCTGGGAGTGAGTTCCATAGTGATGCAGTGCGCCAGACAAAGGAGTTCTTGTAAAGCGATGTTCTAGGCGTTAATGACAATTGGCATTAATTTGAAATGTGACATCTGTCAGGTTCAGAGCAGAACCGGAAAAGTAGACCAAAGTAAATGCCATAACCAGGAAAAAACCGAAACTTCTATGACGTCATAGCATTAAAACATTGAACCATTAACTGAGTTAGATTTGGGTGGTTCTTTTGATCTAAAAGGAAGAGATAGGAATATTATAACCTTTAGCCAGAATTCACGTGCTGCACGAAAGACACAATGTTTTTATATTTTTAAAGATTTTATTTTGTAATTTTAATTCTGTGAACAACGTGCCAATTAAATGTTGTTTTGTGTATTTTAATGGTGTAAGTAACGATTGACTCTCCCACATGTATTGTCTTTAATTTAGTTAACATCGTTGTGATCAGCCTCAAAAAAGAGGTAAGGCTTGCTTGAATTTGTTCAAGTAATCTTATTTATTGTTTCAATTTATATTGTAGTTACCCTGATGATGGAAATGATAATAAAGATTTCCGAAAGCTTGGTTTACCTTTAAAGAGTACTCTTTCACTTTGCTGCATAGCCCAATATTACCTAGTTTACTCCTTAACTAGTCAGCAAC
>MU187047.1:32262-60356 GCA_016904865.1 Pissodes strobi
GTTCATTATACCACTATGTAAAATAGAATGTGTGTAGCTTAAAAAATATTTTTTCTACTACCGTGCGTAAAATACTCACTTTACGCACTCTCTAAGATTCGTAAAATAGGCCCTTTTAATGTGCAGTGCGTAAAGTAAGTTATTTTACGCACTAGTGCGTAAAGTAAATCTGACATTTTTTTGACGTTTAGGACAGTGCTTAAAATAATATATTTCACACACTAGTGCGTAAAATATTTTATTTTACGCACTAGTGCGTAAAGTAATTTAATATTATTTTTGTTTTTTCATATATTTTTCGGTAGGAGAAAAAAATTTGTATGCTACTCATGTGTAATTCGCCTACGGCTCATGCGACAATATTCCCATTCATAAAAAAGGGTCACTTTACACACTTGTTGCATAAATAACTATTTTCTACTACCGTGCGTAAAGTACTCACTTTACGGACTCTCTAAGGTACGTATAATTGGCCTTTTTAATGTGCGGTGCGTAAAATAATTTATTTTACGCTCTAGTGCGTAAAGTAAATCTGACATATTTTTGACATTTAGGGCAGTGCGTAAAATAATTTAATAATATTTTTGTTTTTTCATATATTTTTCGGTAGTAGAAAAAAATTCGTATGCTACTCATGTGTAAAGTACCCTTTTTTATTCATGGGATTGTCCCATTCGCCTACGGCTCATGCGATAATATTGTTCTTGCATAAATATCTATTTTATACACATATTACATATTACCATTTCGGCCATATTGTGTTTTAAATATTTTCAATTTTATATATGTTGATATATAATCCAGATTTGTAAGCAAATAGTTTATACCCCCTTCGACCAATTATAACTAATATCCACAAATTTTTTAATCTCATTTATTCGAAAAGGAACTGCACCCTCTGCCATTATGTCGTTAAATTTGATATCATGTTTTCTGCGATCCTGCCATACATATTTAAATTGGTTCTTCTTTTTGTTAAAAGGTTCAAATTAATCTCCTTACGCCATTCTCCTTCAATTACTTGGTCACTCCCATCTTCTCTATCAATACTAGATATAGAAAAATATTACTACTTCTCAGTTTCATATCCTATTTTAGCATTCATTAGATAATTATGCAAACATACTGTTGCTTTGACCATAGCTACTACTGTGGATTGACAAGCTATTATAATTGGTTTTCTGTAGATGCGCTACCTAGCGGCCAATGTGCCAAACACATTTTCTATCACTTTACGATTCCTGCAGAGTCTGAAAAATATACTCATATAAACACAAAATTATTTACTGGGACAAAATGTAACTAGCTTAGGTATATTTCATTAAGTCACTTTCCTTTACCTGTAATTAAATGTATGCTTTTCTTGGGCTAAAAATCGTCCTGCATAAGGTCGTATTATATTCATTGTCAATGAAAAAGCTTCATCGGCAACAATATTAGGTTTGTTCTAGCATAAAATTTCGGACGGTTTGAAGCCATCCGGAGTTTGCGCATAGCAATAAAAGCGACGCTTATATCGGTATGCGCAAACTCCGGATGGCTTCAAACCATCCGAAATTTCATGCTAGAACAAACCCATTATAATGTATGGGATTTTCATTAACTAAGGGTGATGGTCCAGGAAAATGCATAGCATTCGGAATATGCCTTTTTGTCCGAAGTGACCTTTCATATCACCGCGAGGAACCACTCAAACCGAACAACCTTGACGTCATGTGGCTCAAGTTCACCATCAAGGGAGTAACCAAGTTTATTGTTATCTCTATCGCCCTCCGAGCGATAGAGCCTACCAAAGCTTTTTACAACACTAGCTACCGCTTTTGACTCAATACAGGTCGATCACCCCAATTCAGAAATAAATGTTCTGAGAGGCTTCAATGCCCACAAACCCAATTGGCTCAAACATCACAACAAGACCGACAACGAAGGTAGAGAAGCTGAAGCATTTGCCATCAGCTGCGGGCTTACTCAACTTGAAGACGCCTCAACTCGAATCTCAGAGAGGGGCGAATTCGCCGCACTTCTGGATCATTTTCTAACCACCAATCCTGACCAGAACACAATTACAGTTAGTCCGCCATTAGATACTTCTGACCACAAACTTATTACAACGGTCTGTGAATTGCCACTTCTACACAAGGATCCACCATTGCCTCACAAAATCTGGAATTACAATTCTGCAAACTGGGACGATCTAAGGGAGTTCTACCTAGATTTTCCTTGGCTCGAAGAAATTTCTGGTTCGTAGCAAAAGCAGTAAGTAATATCTTGACAAAAACGTCTCTCCCACCTTTGACTGACCAACGAGGCATCACGGCGACTACAGCCAAGGAAAAAGTAAACATGTCGCCAAAATGTTTTCATCGTACTCTACCTTAGACAACCCCCAAGGCAAGGCTCTCCCCACTATATCGAACATCAACACTACCATGGCAGAAGTCAAGTTTCATCACCGTGATATTCGTAAAATCCTTAAAGAACTAGATATGCAAAAGGCATCAGGACCGGACGTAATACCTGCCATCGTGTTTAAGAACTGCGCCAACGAACTAACAGCCGTTTTTTTCTAGGTTTTTTCTCTACCTTACGGAAATGGGATTTACCCATCTTCTTGGAAAGTCGCTCGAGTGCAACCTGTTCCAAAAAAGGCAAGAAAACCACGCCCTCAAACTATCGCCCAATTGCCTTGCTTCCAATAATCTCCAAAGTCATGGAACGTGTAGTCAATCAACAACTATACTCAAGTACCTCGAGTACAACAGAATAATCAGCGATAATTAATAAGGCTTTCGCAAAGAGAGATCGACAGGAGATATATTGGCCTATGTCACTCATGTGTGGAGTAGGGCAATTGAGAACTACGGAGAGCCTCGAGCGATTGCGTTGGATATTTTGAAGGCATTCGACAGAGTTTGGCATGACGGACTGCTGAACACACTGCCGTCCTTCGGACTGCCAGCCTCTCTCTGCAGCTGGCTTGACAGTTTCCTTAACAACCGATCTCTGCACGTTGCAGTTGATGGACACATCTCAGACACATTCACCATTAACGCGGGCGTGCCTCAGGGCGCAAGACTTTCACCAACTCTGTTCCCTATCTATATTAATGACCTGCTGACCGAAACGAATAATCCTGTTTACAGTTTTGCAGATGACAGTACCCTTGTCTCCCAATTTAGATCAGAAAAACCTTTACCAGCGACTGAGACTTATCACCGCAGACAGCGGTTAATCAGCAATTAATCAAGACCTGGAGAAAGTTCAAACATGGGGCGACAGAAATTTTGTCCACTTCAATGCAGCAAAGACCCAAGCAGCCACGTTTACCAAGAGGGCCAATACGGCGAACCCTGACATCATTCAGGATCTCGACCATTCCTTCATCCTCGTCAATCGGACTGCTGGGTGTCTCGGTCAACAGCAATATGTCCTGGCATGACCACGTTGCTAACATCGCAAAATCAGCCTTCCAGAAGCTTGGTGCGCTATTTAGCAACAAAAAACTGTATACACCGCAGCAGTTGCTCTTGCTCTACAAAGCGCAAATAAGACCATGCTTAGAACATTGCTAACACATCTGGGGTGCCGCACCAAAGCACATTCTAAAGCAGCTGGATATCATTCAAAAGAGATCTGTGCGTCTTGTCGGCGACCCGGAGTTGACCCGGAATCTGGATAGTCTGGAACACCGCTACCATGTGGCCGAGATGTACCTATTTTACAAATACTTTCAGGGCAGATGTTCCCATCCTGCTCCTGGCAACGCCTGTCAGGAGGTCACGACAGGCGGCAAGAGCGCACCAGTTCGTCGTACAACTGGAAACACCTAGAACATCGCTTTACAAAAACTCCTTTGTCTGGCGCACTGCACTGCTGTGGAACTCACTCCCAGGACATCTGTTTCCCCCTAATTACATGCTACAACTATTCAAGTACCGTGTCAATCAACATCTTCGCACACACACCGCTCGTCGAGCGCCATAAGATCTTCCTTTAGTGTGCGTGCCACTACCATAAAAAAACTATAGGATATACTCAAAAGACTTAAAGTACTTTCATGTTTAACGAAAGAATAAATAATACAAACAATATTTATCATTAAGCACAACAAAGCATAAAGGATGCACCTAAAGACTGAGTATCCAACATGAACGTTTAGTTTGTTGTTTATACAAAAACAACACCCTAGAAAACATCTCCCAAACTGTAACATTGAATCGACAGTTAAATATGTTAAAAGCGAACTGTTTAATATGCAATATTTCTGGTACCTACAGTGTAAGATGGGGCAGAGTTAACTGCTGATTAAGCCCCTGACCCTTCCGCGGAGGTCGCCGAGGTTGCGGGGGTGCAACAAAGGTAAAACTGTAGGTGGGTGTACAGGATTGCGTATAATGTTACCTCCCCTTTAACTCTTTGCAACATATAACTTTGTATGCAGAAACGAGTGACAGGTTAAAGTCATATATGTTTAAATGGACTACTGAATATTAATGAATTTTTAGAATCTGCCTTCAATTCTTAACATAATTTATATATGTTTCGTCGTAGTTCAATATACTCTCTGGCGAAGCGTTTCCTAATATATCTTGAAGTTGATAAAAAATAAGAATTCATAACGTTGGCACCAACTTGAACCCTATGTTTGATGGTTTCCGAAAAGCGCACTGAGAGTTCGGAATGTCATTTTAGATTTAGGCTAAGAAAGTTCTCTCCTGACATGTTGTTCTGAAAGTATGATTCTTGCCTGCCAATACGCTCAAGATACTGTTTGATTATACAACTTATATCTAACTCGGTCTTCGCACTGAAAAAAAGATCATAAACTGTAGGTTTTGTCTTTTAATTGAGAACAGAGTGAATTTCATATGTGGCGAAGAAGCTGTATCTCAATATGAGAAATTAATCTTACCCCTAATTGAAACTTACTCTAAAAGAATACTATTTTCGACAAAATTACTTTTAATCTTCGTGTGCACGCACCAATGTCTCGTAGTGAATAATTGATGTATTTATTTTAAAAACAACTTATCTTATATGCTGAATTTAAATACGTTTGGTGAAGTTATTGATGTTCTTCGCTGAAGACTTCCAGTGTCTTAGATATAGAGAATAATTTTTCAATATATAGATTTTAAAATGAAGAGCCTAATTTTATAAATTATTCTTTTCTATTATACATCTAATGTTTTTTGTTCAAACTTATGAGCTCTCAACCTAAAGAATCTGAAAATTTCGTATTCTAATTGTTTTATATCAAGAGCTTCATGATCTGAGTGTTATGCTTATAATATTCCCAAATACAAAATCTTACATGACTATTTCGCTTATAAATACAGAATATGTTAAGACAAGAAATCATTTTGAGAACTAACCCAAACGGTAGGAGAATACAACTCTAGTAAATTATTCTAGCTTTGTCGGCTACACACTATAGTGAACTCGCAAATAAATCGAAGATTCACCTGTCTATGAACTATTTTCTTCAAAATAAAATATTGCGGCTTTTTTACTGAAAAACCAAATTCTAAATTTAGATTTCATTTCAATGCATTTCAGCATCTCAAAATAAATATAAGCTTGATTTCAACTGAAGAAATTTATTTGATTGACATGAGACCATACGCTTTTTGTATAAAATATTTTAGGTCTTTTTCTTTAAATCTACATGATGAGGGTAGTAAAAAAGAAACATGATACATTCAGGAAGATCTATCTGAGATCTGATTACCAACAAATATTCTCAAACTGACTCTATGAACTGAAATTACTTTTTAACAATACTTTTAATTTTCTTACCTTGAAACACGATTTCTCGTTGAAAACATAGGATTTCAAAATAATAAATACATTTGAGAGATTTAGATCTCTCGAGATAAGAGATATTTTTGTATGGGAAAATCTACATTATTCACAAAGCATGAGGCATTGAATCATTTGTTGTTCGTCATTGTCTCTTAATACTGATTGTTGCCTGGGTAGGTTCCCTCCAATTTTCGTTTCAATGCTGTTCGTGAAGTACCATATTTTTCACGATTTTTTCCTGGACAGCATTCCTAATCGTATCTATCTTATTACCAAACTTAAGTTTTCGGCTGTGCAATTGCAGTTAGGAGATTTTCCAAACTTTCTTTCATAGTTTTTGACCATTTGAAATTGTCTGTGAGAAAAAACAAATTCCACTTACCCCAAAAATTTACAGATTACTTACCTTGAAATGAACTAACATAATCCCAAATGTTTAACTGTGATTCCCCACTTTCAATTACCGATTTCAAGTTTGCCTTTTATACGTAATAAATATAATTTAACTGATGTGATTAATTCAAATAACTGACTAGCTTTGTTATATAATTTATTTATTATTATGCGTGGGTTTTGTACAATGTTTTGAATAGACAATATGTCTTACTTGTGGAATATACATTTTTTGAAGTTGAAGTGCGGGCATTTCCACCAAAATGTGCATAAAAAATCCACAGAATATAGATAGTACTGCGTCTCTAACAAATGATGTGATCTAAAAACGAGGTCATATCAGTTATACTATTACAATAAATAAACGTGTCAACTCTTTACACTACAAACGTACAAATAAACGATTGTGTCCTACACAGGAAAACTAACGTGAAATAGGTTTTAACCCTTACTAATTGTAGTGGCCACCAAAGATGCTTGATACAATTCAAATTATAAATCAATCAATTTTATGATAACCCTTAACTGATGATTCAGAAAAATCCCGATAAATTTTCACTGTTCACTTGCTCCTCGAATGACAAGAATTATTGGTCTAAGAAGAACTTACCAACACATAGTCAGATACAAACATGGGCTCTCTTGCAACTGCAGTTCTATAAAATACGATTCCATATTGGACTACATAAGTGCTATAGGTGAAATTTCCAAGAAAAATAACTGGCTTTAATTCGCAGATTGTCTTTATTATACCTAAAATAATAGTATATTAAGTGTTAAGGTCAGTACGTATTCCTTACTGGTTGAGAATGTGTTTCTGAAACCAGTAAGTAAGTACTTATTGACCGTGATGTTCATGCTATTTTACCGGTTTGAAGTTTAAAGTTTAGAGTCATATAAAAAGTAAATAACAGCGGGATAAATGTTAATAGGGCTAATTAGTTTATTTTTATTATGTCACATCTTATTGCCTCTTAAATAACCAGGTCATAACAGAAATTACCTGAACATATTGGGGTCCACCACTGAATTAACATAAACATGCTGCCTTTAAATTGTGTGCTCCCTTAAATTAAACTAGTATTTTAAAATAAAAAGTGGTTTGGCCTACGCTCATTTCATTATAACTAATGTTACATTTGCGTACAGCAAAGGTGGAATGAAGCTACTGACTAGGTGGAGGAAAAGGGGTCATTGCTCATGGTGTCTAGGTAAATTATTTTTATAGAAATAGGGTGTCAATACACTGGTACTGCGAATCTAGTTTTAGAAACAGATAAAAATCATTCGGAAAGACTTAGACAGAAAATATTCTTTACGCGTGATACCACGTTATACTGCCCAAAAATATGGGGTCTCGGAAAAGGTAGTCTGAAAAAAGTCTTCGGTAACACGGAATAGTTGAAGAAAAGGCCCAAAACACAGTAGGTAAGTAAAAAATGTGTGTCATTTCATAATGCGAGAAAAATGGCGCAAGAATCTAATAATATTAAGTTAGAAAATGCATGGAAGGCGGGATGTGTATCCTTAGGTCCCGCTAAATTTAGGATATGATAAGCTCTTCTAGCAGTTTATGCGTTGGTGTACTGACAGGAGCGTGGAAGAAATCACTGAAAACATGACGTTTGCCTATTTTGTGAAGAGAAATGACACTCCAAAATCTCTTGGCAGTTTATGGGATAAATAATCTATGCTCAAAGCTACGATATTTTTTGAAGGAAACTGTTGATATTTCAAAATTTTCGACTTTAATTGCTTTCCTAAAGAGAAAAAATACCGGACGCAAAGCGAAAAATTCAAAGTTTTTGACAGACATGACATTCAAACATTTTTAAAAGAATTTCCTGATGAAGTTTCTAAAATATAAAAGTAGCTATGATATTTGGGATATCACGCATGAGTCTGTAGGAGGGAAGAGTTGTATAATAGGAAAATACGTGACATCCACGATCAAGGTGCGCTTATTATAATAATATATTCCCGACACGAAAACTCACGTATCTCGCACATTTACAAGCCAAGAAAATCAGTCGATCAACTATTTACAGTTTTACGAAAAGTACCAAGCACTACGATCAGAAAATGCGTCGTCACCTCACTTATTCCTGGCAATGAGCAACGGCATGAATCAGGTTGTGGGCAAAAATACTAAACGGTTGCCCCAGTAAAATTGCAAATTGCTTGATCCGTCACAATTTACCAGGCATGCCTTTCGAAGGAGTTCTGTGGCCATTCTGGCAAACTCAAAAGGCCTGGTAGATGGCTCTGTAGCTGAAGGGTATGTGCAAAGGTCTGTAGAGGAATAAAATAGGTTTTTCAAAACATATTCTTCATGAAAATTCTTCAGCGGCAGTGATTGAAGATGTCAGCATTGTCAACACAAGCGTTTGATAAAACCACCTTTGGAAAAATCAATGCAGTCTTAACAAATAGGGGCGTTCCTCCTGCTACGAGTAGCTGGATTTTCAACATGCTCTCAAAGAGACTCGTGCACTGCTATGGAACCTTGTTCTCGACAGCCTTTTACATCGCCTCAACCCAGATGGATTCTACACCAATGCATATCTTACGATACTGCTCAATGCAATGGAAAGTTGGAAGGAGTTCTGTGCAATAGTATGCAGAGAGCCCTTCGCTTAGTCGAAGATTGGTGTAGGGACCACTTCCTGCCTGTAAACCCCAGGAAGACGGAGATGGTGCTCTTCACCAGAAAAAGGTGGACGGAGCCACTACGGCATCCGACCCTCTTAAACACATTTTGCGTCTAAGGTAAAATACCTCGAAGCCACCTTCAGTGCTAAATTAACCTGAGATCTTCATTTAAAACGAAAAAGGCATACATTTCTTATGAATAGTGTCGCAGGACCGTGAGAAAAACCTGTGGGATGAAACCCAGGGTCGTAATGTAGATCTATACTGCTATTATAAGACCGATAATTGCATATGGAACCGCAGTTTGGTGGCCCAAGAGTCAATAAAAACCGGCAATGCTTAAGCTCAGTCAGTTACAGAGAACTGCCTGCTTAACCATAACGGGAGCTATGAGAACAATCCCAACCAGAGCCATGGAAGTAATGTTGTGCTTGCTGCCCCTAGATATTTATCTAAAGGAGGTGGCTCTGACTACATTGCTGAGACTCAGAGTCGTTGGTGAGCAACCTGGCATAGAATGTGAAGAGACCCGACGCCACCTGTGGTAAGGGGCAGTCGGAAGACTGCCACTACTACAGGCCAGCGCAGACAGCATACCTCCCAAGTTTGACTTTGACAAACTATATGATGTACAAATAAAACCAAATGAGCCTATAACCGAAGGTGCGGTTAATATTTTCGTGGATGGCTCAAAAACCGAGGAAGGACCGAACTTATATGGTCTATGGAGGGACACGTAAGCATTGTTCAGACTGAACTTGCTGCTATATCCATAGCCGCAAACGAGATTGTTCGCAGGAATACTGAGGACGAGACTATTACAAATCTACACGGACAGTAGACAAGCACTCTCTCTCTCTCTCTGTATTGTACCCATTTTTCTCAGATCCTCCGTAACTAATAATTCCCTCTGGCCTTTCATGGTATATGATGTTCAAAAGCCTTTGGTCATCACTTCTAAGAACATGTCCCGCCCATCTAAGTCGACTAAACTTGATCCACCTTACTATATTTTCCATGCCGCATAGTTCTTCCAGCTCGTTATTTTTTTGGCGTCTCCATTCTCCTGTTATCCTGTCCCTGCATAGTCATATATTGCTCTTAATATCTTTCTTTCGAAGACTAACAGCTTGTCGATTTCGTGTTTGTTTAGAATCCATGTCTCGCTACCATATGCTGTAACAGGTCGTATTAAGGTCTTATACATCCTTAACTTGTAAGTAGATAGTGCATAAAAGGCTCTGTTTGCCGATGCGATACGAGCAGCTACGTCTTTTTCATTTCTGTTGTCGTCTTTTATTATTGCTCCTAAATATTTGAACTCTTTTACGACTTCAAAATTGTAGTTATTAATAGTTATATTTTGTCTTATCCTTTGCTTCGGATTCTTTACCATGTATTTAGTTTTGGCCTCGTTGATTTTTAATCCCATTTTTTTAGCTTGAATTTCAAAAGAGGAGAACACATCCTTAACATATCTGGTATTATGTGCAATAGCATCTATGTCATCGGCAAAATCTATCACGAGTTTTGCGCCATCCATAGCGAAACCCGGTGTCAGTTGCGGGGAGACTTTTTTTTATGACCCAGTCCAGCGCAAGGTTAAAAAGAAAATAAGATATGGGTCTCCCTGCCGCAGGCCTGTGCGGATAATACATGTTTCTGACGAAGCATTCCCAACTCGCACCTTTGCTTTCGAGTTTTCAACGCACATTCTGCTTATGTTTACTAACTTTAATGGTATTCCCTTCTCCCTCATTGCATACCAGAGCTGATCCCGGTTGATCGAGTCGTACGCTTGTTGGAAATCCACAAATATTTGATGTATATCTTTATTGTACTACCAAGCATTTAAAGATCCTTTACACAATTAGTGCACTATGTAAAAATCGACCTCTCCTATTGGTCGATACGTCTCGTATTACGATATGTCTGCGTGATGCAATCGATTTCTATCAAGAGCTCTAGTGGTGTAGAGGTTTAGATCGTTGGGTCTCACCTGGAAAACGCGGGTTCGAACCCCGTTGCTTTTTTTTTTTAAAGATTATGTTTCTAAACAGCTTTTTTCTTGATTTTGGGTATGTCTTGGGTTAGATTGGGTTAGCACCTGGTTAGTTTATTTTTCTTGAGCTCCCGTAGCGAGCGAAGCGAGCGGAGGGTCATGCGGATCGACCAATGGGAAAGGCAGATTTTTATATAGTGCACTATTTGTGTAAAGGATCTTTAAATGCTACTCCCAACATTACCTCCATGATCTGGCGGACTGTAAAAATTTGGTTTATAGTGGATCTGCCTGGTCGAAAACTGCACTAATAATCGCCCAGTATTTCCTTAGCATATGGTATTAGCTTTTGCACTACAGAATCAACGATACTATTTTATAAACGGTGTTTACTAACGATATTCCTCTATAATTCCGACAGTCCGCTTTCCTTCCTTTTTTATGGATGGGTATTATTATGCTGCTGTTCCATTCGCCTGGCATCTTTTCATGGTTCCATATGTTCGCTACGATATGGTGTATCTTTTGGTGTAACGCATTTCCTCCGTTCTTTAGATGTTCCGCATTTATTTCGTCGCCACCTGGGGATTTGTGATTATTTAACTTGCTGATGGCCCTTTTGACTTCCACTAGAGAAGGTGGTTCCAAATCCAGCTCTGCCGTATAGAAACATGCGTTTTGATAATTTTTATCTATCCCTCTGTTAAGCAATTTAGAAAAATACTGTATTAGTATTGTATTATTAGTATTATTATGGAATTATATTATCCTCTGAGGTCAGCAGTCTTCCAATATCATCTTCTACAAAATTAAGTTTCCTTAAAGCTTGTCCCGTCTTTCCGCTCTTACTCCTCTACAGAATTCCCTTGCTTGATTGTTGGCGTTGTTTTCCTCTACTTTTCTCACTTTTTCTTCCAGATGTTCCTTCTGGGGTTCAAATAGTTTGTAATGGGTCTCGGAGGCAGTCCAGGGCACCGATCTCTGGGCTGTAGGAAAACTCCGAGAAACGCCCATAGCCTAGGCAAGGCGTACCAACAAATCCTACCTCCACGTCCCGGTCGTGATCCCTGGGCAATGCAAAGCGTACACACTCCATATGTGCGTAATGTAGCTAACGGACGAGGGTGAAGGCGAATTTCTGGCGCCTTAAATCTGGAACATATCGGCTAAGGAATGGTAACCCTGAAAGAAGAGTCTCTGGTCCTCCAAGATTTGGGGGTTTTACTGTAGGCTAGCAACCTGCATATAGAAAAAGTTTCACGCTACGAATCAAACACTATCGCCTCGGAAATGTATATTCTGCTGGGCACATGGAATGTTTTAAGTTAGCATAGCAACAAGGCATAGCAACAAGACAAGCACTACTGGCCCTGAAAAGATACAAACTTATAGCCAGGTCAGTACTACGCTCGCAAAAACATAATTTCTGTGTGCTAGGTTACAGGACAGCCACAGTGCGAAGGTGACAAATTAGCGGATAAATTGGCGAGAAAGGCAGCCGGTTCGAACATTATGGGATCCGGCCCTTCAAAGCTACCTAACGCGACGTTGACAAATATGATGAAAAGATCATCCATGAAGACTTCAGGGCAAGATGGGACAAAGCAACTAACTATCGACTGGCCAGGGAGTTACTAAGCTACCCGAATGAGTCTGCAGCAAAGACATACCTGGGTAGGTCAAGGAAGAATATACGACTTATGGCGGGGATTCTGACTGAAAACTGCCGACTAGGAAGCAACACAATGAGATTATGTGAGACACCTCTATGCAGAGGCACAAGAGGAATAATCAGTAGAGCATCTGCTCTGCGATGGCGACGCTGTTTCGGAGCTAAGGAAATCCAGTTTGGAAGAACGATGGCCAACCATGGCTTTTCACAGAATAGCCTCCTCGGACAACATCGCCGCCTTTTTTACTACACTGGGCTGGGTGATGGCCTAGATGGATTGTTTGACCTAGGGAGGACGCACAGGGGGTTCACTGGGGCCTAAGTGCCATGGCCTTTCAAGGCCACCCACTCACCAGTTCCACATTCCAGGTTGACAACACAACTAGGGAAGCTACTGAAATGATTGTATCTGGACAGAATCATATGTTGAAGAAAGACTCTCTCAACTCAGTTACTTTTAATAATTGTTCAAATTGCAACAATATTTTTAATAAAAATTATATTTACTAAATATGTCTTTATTTTTATTTCCTACAAACCGAGGTCGGTAAGTAATCACTTGTAATTTTTAAAGGTGCCAAAATACCCGAGCGTGCAAAAAAGAACAGAACATTACCGATAAGAGCGCAATTAGTGGCAAAAAGTATTTAAGTCCCTCTTTTTATATACTAAGATTACTGTTGTCAATTTCAACTAGCTACGAAATTGAAATATCTGTCCTCATCCGTAATTTATTTGTGGTATCTTGTAGACTTTTTAAATAGAAAACTACTTTTAAGATTCAAATATTTTCAAAATTTTTGTAGCCTTACCATTTTTTTGCTGTGACATTGCCAAGATACCAGCACCAATACCTAGAGCATAGCATGGTTTAACTAGCCCTGATAGAATAATACTAATGTTTCTGGAATAATCGTGTGAAGAAATAAGCACTACCGTAATAGGCAGAAAACTGAACAAGGTCATCAGCATTAGAGGTTGCTGAAAATGTAAAATTGTTTAATTACAAGTTAAATATATTCTGAAAATACTAATTTAAAAGAAATAGTCAAATAAACTTGAGAGTAGAACACTTCCGATAATGATTGGAACAATATATTTAAATAAGGATAAAATATGAGTGTGTATGGCTTGCTAATATTTTGACATAGGTATCACACTAATAGATAACCAAATTAAGGCACAAATCCCGAACCTAGGTTATCTATATTTGTCATATTTAGCCTATTTGCATCAAAATTAAACAAAACCGATTTTTATGAAATATTAACAAACACATTAACTGAGGGAAGTGGTCAAACATTTTAAAGAATATGCGATGATTATTAACATTCGTTAAAAAAATTACTGAATACCATATCTGAAAATAAACAATAAATTGAAATAGAACAAATTCGTAAATATTCGAAAGCAAGAACTTTCTTGCCATAAATCAGTCATTCTTGATTTCTTTCGAAAACTTTCAACTAATTCCCCGAGTACCCCGAAATACTTCCGCAATATCGGATTTCCTGGAAACCGCTCATTAAATAACCGCTCAGCTTCCTCGTTCGGCTGAAACACATTGGCCAACATTGGTGTTATTCCTGTTTCGTCGAGGTTGAGCATTCGATGTCTATTTTCTTGGACGACTGCACAGTTTTCAAAAAATAATTTAACATTTGAAAGCAGAAGTTTTTGCAATGCTAATATTTTCAGGCTTCCTATAACATAGATTTGGATGCCTTTTCATGAAGCTTCTCATCCATTTCTTCCAGCTTGCTGATTTTCAGACCATTCGGGGAGAATTGTTTTTATTAGTGCATTTGCGTACTGAAAACTTAAATATCTAGCATGGGCGTATGTTAAGCCAAAGTTCATTGCTGATGATGTTAAAAAGTATTGCTCTAATTAGGATTCTTCCGACGCATGTACGGCATTGCAGGAGACTACTGTTAGATGAGAGTAACGACGCATTACGGAATTTTCGAGATAATCATCCCTACTAACAATAATATTTTAAAAAACTGTTAGAAGTTTTAGATGTCATGGGATCATGTACTAAAAGTAGCCTATCATAATCACATTTAATGATTTATATAATTATTAGACTTAGTTAATGACCAAAATTGACATTAGAGAATAGCTTCTGATAAAAACTCTTACCGCTATTTTTCAAAAATGATATAAGTCTAATTTACCAATTAATTTTGATTGTTTCATTAGTCATTTTATAAAATTAAACAGCCAAATATGTAACGGCTATATTGGAGTACAAGAAGTTATTCATACTAACAATATCAGCAATAACTTACATATTTTGTGTATACTTTGTTCCTTTCCAAGGTAAAGTAGAAACATCCTAGGCCTAATCCTACCATGTATGATGCCATGTTTGTAAATGTTGATGTATATATGGAGCTAAATTTAAATGATCTAAAATTATCAATTTTAGAATTCCTAAAAAATATGTTAAATCTGTTAGTGACAAACATATTATCATAATTGGTACATGAAACTCTATGTAGGTTCAAAACATATATTTTTTTATGGATCTTAAGGTAGTAGATCTTAAGTATACTGCTTACAAAATAGAACTTTATTTTCGGAAGTACTAAATGGGTAATGATTTTCTAGCAAAGCAAGCGAATGCTCGCTATTTCTAGCAACAGATATCAATAAAATCTTGTTTAAAAAATTTGAAAAAATGGATAAATTTATCTTAGATATCGTTTAAATAATCGTTCAATTTTAGTAAAGGCAGTATTTATATTTATTATTTAATTTTTGTATGATATATTATCATGTGTGAGTCTTCACTTTTTAATCAAAGTTGTTGATAGTTCAAAAGTAACACGTAAATAAAGCGAAAAAAAAATGGGACCAAGAACACTTTATAGTAATTATTTATCATAAAACATTAATCAGCCTAACTCTAAATACTACTAGTAAATTTGATGCAAAATATGATTGAAAAGCACACTACACATTTTAAAGGTACTGTTCAAACTCAAACCAATTTCCTGTTGTTGTTCCGGTTGGGCCGGATACAGGAATAACAAACTTTCCTTATTCTATGTAGTGCATTCATGATTATCAGTCGTCGCGCCTGCAAGTTTCTTAATTCTGTTTCCGTAGAGTTTCGAAATAATGTCTTAGTGTTATGTTGAGCACGATTAATCTTATTTTCTAGGTAGCCCCATAAAAAAAATCAAGTACTTACTGGCAACCCAAATGGCTTAGGGGGCTACCTTATTGCACCATGTGTGCCAATCCAGTAATTAGGAAAGTTCTTCTAAATATGTCGTCACTCTGTGTGCATTATGAACTGGAGCCCCATTTGGTTGTATATACATGTGGTGCAATTGCGCTAATGGAATGTTATCAAAATTTTTTGGTAATTTTTCCAGTATCTAAAGGTTCAGATCTGTCTTCATATATGTAAAGAATTTTAAGTGAGATCCTAAATGAAGCAGGAAACACTAAAACCCAATCGACTTTGATGTTTTACGGAAAACACGTCGCGTCGTGCTCGCTGTATTACATTCTCAATTTGAAGTGCGATTCCGTTTCGAACTTGTTCCTTTTCCAGTTGAAAAAAAGCCATTACATTTAAGATTGTTCATTATTCGTGATTAATCAAAATAATTGTTAATTGTTATTAAGTTTGTTAATAAATAAATACATATTACAGGATTATTTTTATTTTTTGAGATTGAAAGGGTATAGACGAATGCAAAAAATACAATATACTGCTAAATCATCATTTATTAATTTCTGAACGTATAAAAAACAGACTATTAACTTCTGAACGCGATAGTAAATTTTCTAACCCTAATAGTGATCGGCAAAAATATCTACCCCATACGTTTTTTCTCACTGGATGACGTAACTACAAATGGGTCTAATTGCCTTTACTATTGAATTTAGTCCTTTGATACGTGAACTTCATAGTACAAAAAAAAATACTTACTCAGGCGTTAGTCGGTAAATGATGTCCAAACCATATGTATAACATATTACTGTCGGAATTAAAATTCCAGTGGAAACAGCAACTGTTAAGATAATTTTGGACTTTTGACGAAATTTCCAAATGATCAGCAGTATTAGCAATGACACTAAATACAACTGAGTATCTGCTGCTAAGTACCATGTTAGAAAATAACACTAAAATAGTAAACTGTGTTCATTTTAATACTTACAGGCTATAATATTATGACAAAAAGCTACTTATAAACGAATGTTTAATCGACATTTCTTATTAAACAAACAATTAGCCTTTAGTAACTGTTGGTTAACTTATATCGTAATGAAATTATTATAAATTAGTACATTCCAAAAGTTTAATAAAACTTCAAATCCTACTATAGGATTTCAAGGAATAATTTTTTCTCGCAAAATGATGTCAGCGACGGGGCTTCAAAAGTACTGGTAGATGTAGATAAGCATTGGCATCCATGACTACCGGAGAAGTCAGGTCCATAGCCCAGCAACTGATGCAAGGTCAGAGTAAGACACCAATAAAGAGAGCGGATAATAAAAAAAGAGGATTAGCACGCTTTGTGCTGGGCATGCCCACATACTATAGCACCCCAACACAGTTTTGGACAGTACTTCGATGTAAAAATATACGAGAGAAGACTGGAAAATGGGGGTCACCAGTAAGAGCAGAGGTGGTATGGTATAACGACGGCTCAAAGGCCAATAAGTGTTGGAGGAGGAATGCATGAACCAACTGATGCTTAGCGGAAGTTACCGCCATAGAACACTGCACTAAAGAAACTAAGAAAAGAAAGATCATCAATAATACTGTGGTAATCTACTCTGATAGCCAGGCAGTGATTATTAATTTTCGCTATGCCTTCTTGGTAAACTAGACATAATTAAAGCTAGTCAATTTAGACAAAGTTGGACGTATAAATATGGGTTTCAACTATACAACGAGGCCTAGAATAAGTGGGAATTCTTCAACAAGAATAATAATATGTTATAAAGTGCAGGTCCTAGACTGCCACGGTAAGTACATTTACTGCGTTGCTACGCGTATTCTGTCCTCCTCGTTAGGTATAGAGGCTTGAACGGAAGTATATGAAGCAATGTCAAATGTGATGCAACCTGCGACTCTGAAATTATTATGGATAGGAAAAACTTGAATAACACTGAAATCCTGGAACGTCTAAATAAAATTACCGATATTAAATTTGACGTATTCGTGGTGAAAAAAAACAAATATCTATTACTTACGAAGCCAAGTAAACGAGAGCTAGGCTGAAAAATGTAATCATGATTAAAATTTAATGATCTTTGCGATTAGTATAGCGCAAGCAACAGAACACTGATGCTTGTGTTTGCTGTTAACAGGTAGGTAGATCCTGTTTGCCTTAAACGTATACCAATGACTAATTGTTTGTTATAGAATATGTACCTACTAACTAACCATCTCGTTTTCGTTATAATGGTTATTAATAAAAATAAGATTGGTCCACCAATTTTTCTGACACCTCTCATATTCCTTATCGGAGTACACATCTTTAATAGGACCTTTAAATATTCCCATTATCCATATCGTGCTCGACATCAGGATCATTACAAGAACTGGTGGTACTATTCTGCAAAAAATCGGTATGTATATAACATTTAGTTGTTTTGTCGCGACCTGCTTCTGTTTATCAGATTTTTAGACACCTTCCTTGACGAGCGGATTCAAGGGACGTCATATGTTTAGATATTTAGGACCTCACCAGAGCGGCAGTAAGGCCTAAATATGCATAGTAATAATACTATGAGTCATAAAAAGAAAACAGGAACTTTTCAGCAGGCGGCAAGAGTAATTTAATGTGGGTAAGCCTTGCGTTTTTAAAGATAGCGTAATACTGCGTTTTATGGTCGAAAAGAAAGACGTTTAGTTAAATCACCGAACTGACTTTAGACGAGACGGGGTGAAACGTGGCACGAGGCAACCCAAACTAACGATAAAAATCATGTATAAAAATCACTTGTATGTTCTTAAACCGTTTTAAATAATGATTTTGAAAATTAACGGTTAACGGCTCATTCGTTGTAAAAAAAGAGTTTTAAATTTTTAATTTGATGATCCAAATTTTGTTTTTTGCAACGGTTAATTCAAATGCCTCACGAGCAAAATGAATCTTAATTGGACGACAAAAACGCGTTGATGAGGACCTGCAATTTTATCATACTAGTATTTCAGAGTTATCGCTATTCTTAAAAATTAGGACCAAACTGGTAAAAAATATAGAAGCATCAGTGAAGCTGTTGTTCAAAAACACTTGCTTATTATCTGACTGTCCCGAGATACCATCCAAGCCATATTTACAAATTAAAACTAAATTATAAATTTTATCTGCTGATTCAGCCAAAGTATTTATTACCTCTTTTTGTAATAACATCACCAGTAAGGTGCAATAATGATTCTACCGAAATTTCATCTTCAGTTTCATTTACTACAATATTATGGGATTAGGATTATTCGATTAACTTTTAAGAAATTATCGATTAATAGTTCAGAATACACCGATTAATCCATATATCGATTATTTTAATTAATCGAGGATAACGATTAATCGACCATATCGATAAAGCGATTAATCGAGAAAAATCGATTATTACAAATAATCGAACATCGATTATTACTTTGAATAATCGCCCAGCCTTAATTTATATAATGAAAGATTTATTCTTGTGTGACTAGAACAAGTTTTTTCATAAATAAATAATGAATTATTAATTTACTTTCCTTAATCATTAAAAATAAAAATCACAGTCAAATCAATCATTAAAGTTAAAAATCACCGTAATCTCCTGGACTATAGTGTTAAAATAGAAACATTTTTTTTTAAGTAAATTAGGTAATTTTTCGGAAATGTTTACGAATTTATGCAATTAATAAAAAAAGTATTTTAATAAATATACAGTAAAAATTATATAATGGAGCAAATTCGAGCAAGATTTTCTTCTTGATCTCTTTTGTCAGAATCGTAATGTACATATTACAGTTGATTTTGTAGTCGGAAATATGGTGAAATCATTAACAAAAATGTTATTATATTACGAATTTGTAATTATGATTTGATAAATATATATATATATATCAATGTTCTACATTTTTAGTCACCAGCGCTATGCAATAAGCTGAAAAATCAAAATCTTTTAAATATTAGTTACTACATACCTTAAGTATTGTTATCAATAACTAATTAAAGATGTTAATAGATTTTTGAAACTGTCAGTTGAATACAAACTATCAAAATATTTATTTGGTGAAAATAATAACGCTAATAAAAAACCATAACGTAAGTTTGATAGGGCGCTGCAAACCATTCAAAAGCCAACTAGAGTACTAGAGTGTTATCAATAATTTCGAAATAAATTTGATTAAAAATACCTTAAACGAAAATATCGTTTCTGGTCAGCTTTTATAGAAATTCGACCCGTATGCGGCGAGAGTCCGCCAACCGTTACCAAGCAACGAAGCAAAAAACTACGATTCCTTTGTAGCGCTCGCTGAACACGCACATCAAAGCTGCCGCGGTTGAGTGGTTCTTTTTATCGTATAGTTAATGTTCGGTGGTTCTATACAAATGTACAATATTAGTGACACTTGGGATAGTCTTACAAATATATAACATGGAGTCAACTACAAATTTCATTAAATACGTAATACAGTTTCATATCATATTATGAAATATGGAGTCGTGCACACAATCAAGATATATATAGGTTTAATGGTTTACATAAGTTCCATGGCGAATGTAGGGGAAAGTCGTGCAAGAAGTCCATCGGACTGAGGAACTTATTGCTTTTCTGCTATTTGATTATTTTGTTGCATGAATTTAAATAACATAGGCTAGTAACAGCGTATTAGAATATTTAAAATAAACGAAAATTCATTTCGTTACAGTTTCAGCGCCAAATGTTTGAGCTCCGGACAATTTACCGCTGGCTACTTACGGCGGGACGATTAATCGCCATATATCTTGGCGACAAGATATTTTGGTGTAAGATATTTTAACTTATCTAACTAAATGACTACCTGAGCTACAAATAATGGCCCACTAGGTACCCAAACCTATATTTTTCCAAGGTTACTGACGGGAATGTATGTCTTGTTATTAGACTGTGTGCTGTGAAATATATTTAAACTCTGTGAAACATTTTGTCACACAATATGTATAATTTGTAAGTTTCAAGCTTAGTTGGTCTTTGATAAATAAACTTCGAAAACTAAAAATTTACATCTGACGACTAATTTTTTTGATTCTAGATAAATCAACTGACCATCGTACTTCTATTAAAGTCACCTAACTGCAACATATCATATTTTTACTATCAAGACTCTTTTAGTCAATTTAGACAAACCATATATCGATTATCGCGAACGAACGCCACAACCGATACAACAAAAGCCTTTAAATGTTTCAATTTGGAATTTAGAATTACCTACCTTAAATATCGATTTAGGAATGTGATCGTCATATATTTCCATTTAGATTCTTTATATACTTCCATGGTTTGGCAGACGTGATAAGACAGCAGAAATGCCGACACTAAGAAAAATGTTTGCACCAAAAATACGAACAATGTTGCAATGAACAGTCTTATTTGGTTCCTATAAACCTGAAACAAAGAGTAAATAAATGTTGGTTTGGGCACTAAAAGCTATAACTAAGAATTACAGTCACTGGTAGATATTTAGAATTTATTTTATTTTTAAAATTACCTAAAATTTTTGTAATTATAATTTTTTTAAAATAGTTACACATGCACCTGCATCTGTGCCTGTTTTATTTATATATAGTAGAAACACAGTAAAAATATCTATGTCGAACATAATTTAATAAAAACATATTAGAAAAACACTGTTGTCGTACAATAAATAAAAGACATACACAACTCATACATACACACACCCACACACATGCTAACCTATACATGCACACAATCCCAAGGTGGTGAGGAAACCAATAGTACATGGGAAATGTGTCGCTAACGAGCCAGAGAATCAGGCGACCGACGTTTTGGAGTCTGTAACTTTCTATTTCGCTTTGGTATTATTCATTCATAATTAATCTACTTTGTCTAAAGTGACCTAAATTTGATTCTGATAGCTCGTAAATTTTCCGTCTTGATCTAGCGACTTTGCAGTTCAGAAGTTTTATTGATTTTCATTGTTCATATCTCGTTATATTTTCGAATATTCTCTCTAACATCTTCTCTTTTATGCTTCATGATTTGTTTTGTGTCCTCCCTAAGTTAATCTCCGCTCGTTTAGAATGCAATATTTTACCTCGATTCATTTAAAATCGAGTGCTGGTGAGATATTAGACTTTTAAAGATGAAAACCCCCGAATAATTCGTGGTCCTTTCTTGAGATTTATATAATTAACCTAATTTCTCAAATTATTTTAAAGGAATATAAGTATACTCATTTAATTTTACTGCATGCAAATGGAACCTACATAGCAAAATAACTTTAACGACGAATCTACGAGGACGTCAAATATAAAATGTTTAAATGGAACAATGAATAACTAAATTAAACATTTATTAAATAAAGTACGTCAATAAAAATACATTATTCACAATAACGAAGCATGCATGAAACGAGCCTTGGTTTGGTTTGGTTCCTACAGTCCTGTAATGAACAAAGGAGCTATTAGTACCCTTTAAATTAAGCATCATGACGCCGACGCCGCCGCCGTGGTATGAAAATCGCCGAAAATGTCTGGAGCTACAGAAACTAATAATATTAGTATTAATTAATTATTTATTGATAACGTACACTTACCAATTCAAAATATTCTGTATTTGAAATGTATCCACCGATGTAACTAGATACAGTATGGCAGAATATTACTAGAAGCATATTGTAAAATCGAATGCCCTGTATGAATTTAAGTTTCTGGAAGTCAGGTCTATTATTTAAAGAATACAGTTTCTTCCAGTTAGCCAATACAGAAAACGTAGGTACTATTATATGGTCTACAATAAAAAATATGTATTATATTTAACTAATCCTTATTACATATATTTTTTGGTTAATTCAGTTACCAAGTGATTATTTAAAATTGACAATGAAAGTTAGAACTAAGCCATTTTCATTAGATTTGCAGATGTAACTCATATTTTGTTTTCAATTATGCAGACCAAAAAACTGGGATCTATTGTAGCTCAAAATGAAATATATATATATTTTTTTGTATTTGAAATTGTTTTTTGAAAATTTTCGGAGTTAACAAACAATGCAAATGCTGTGGATCAAGCAATCGAACACCGAAAATCTCATCTCTATATATTCTGTCGAAATTTAAATATCGATCTATAACTCTTGAACAAATAATTTCGTTCAATAACTATTTAGTTCTAGTTTATTATATTATATCTCAAGCTTGAGCTTAGTATTTACTGAATGCATTTGGAGTAACAGTAAAGCGTTATTTAATATTTAAAACAGATTTGAGTTGATCAATCGACAGAGACCGCAATTTCTGACTTTTTCAAGCTGTCGATAAGCCTGTAAAGCTCACCGCCATGGAATACTTTCTAATGGCCACTTACGTTCGTAAAACAGATAAATTAAAAACATATTTTGACATTTTAGAGTAACGCGTAGGCACTAAACAAATATAGCTAATTTAACATTATTTACCTATCTGAAAGGAACAGTTTTTGTTGTGATAAACAGAACTTCTCCTGTAATCTTTGTAGGTCGCAAAAATAATCACTGCAAGATACAAAACAGAACAAAACCTAAAAATAAAAATAACGACAGCTTTATCTAGGCACATCATTTTAGATATTAGGAAATATGTTGCTCTGTTTAAAGGCTCGAAATAGGAAACTTGTTGCCTTCTGACCACTATACATTTTCCAAACAAAAAATCTGCAGCGTCTCTTTCAGTTATCTGTGTGTATGCAATCATTATGAAGTCTAAACACCGTTTAAGATTCAAACAAGAAGCTTCAAATTAAAACCTTATTATTTTACCTCAGAAATCTTTGCTTTTAAAAGGTTAAATACTAACTACACGGGTCTTTTTTATCGAAACATACTCATATATAAAAATCGCTTTATTAACATGATATGGTGTTAGCGAGAAACCTTCAACAGTGGGATGTCGGCTTCGTCAGGGCATATATATGGGCCATAAATTCATAATGCTTGAATTGAATTATTTTCACTTTCGCCAAACGGGTGTCTAATCTTAAAATCATATTTGGCAGGCGAACTAACCATGTAAATTTAAGGGTCGCAAATCAGATAACTTTTTCACTTCAGATATACCCCAAGGATCAAATCTACTCGTTTCTTAAATTATTCAATTCAGTATACTAAATTTTGCAAACACTTGCGAGCCTAAACATAACAGAGGCGTTATGATCAACTCCCAAAGCAGTGATGAAGGTTATTCTCAGCTTCCACCACTTCACTTGTTGACACAGTATGACGAACCGGAGTTAGTAACTGATTCTGGTTAGATTGTCTCAACAAATTATATCATAATTCTTGTAAATTAATTAAAAAATAACTCCAGTTGTGCCAAGAGAGAACTTTCAAATAAAATAATAATTTTGTTTTAAAAATTAAATTGAAATTCAAATTTCAAAAAATGATGCCCGAACCGCATCTAAAATTAAGCTATTTTGCCTAAGGAAATTCAGGAAAATGTACAACATTACTAAAATAATATAACATACTACCGGAACATAATCGAAAAAATAACATTGTGTATAACTTCACAATATCGAAGCCAGAATCCGAACCGCGGCTGACATTTATTTTTTTTTCAACGACATTATAACGCGTGATTAGATGAACTAATTACAAGGACTATCACCCACCAGTTGCGTGCTTCAAAAACAGGCACCCCCCCCCCCCCCCCCCCCCCCCCCCCCCCCCTCTTCATATTTTTTCTAATTTTAAAAAAAAAAAAAAAAAGAAAAGAAAAAAAAAAAAAAAAAAAACCCCCCCCCCCCCCTTCCCGCGTAAAAAAAAAACCCCCCCCCCCCCCCCCCCCCCCAACATTTGCAATTTTTTTTAAACAGCAACAATCCTATAGTAAAATTTTAGAATTTAAAGGCAAAGGAATGTCAAAAGACTATTAAGTAATTAATAATTAGGGTACAATATGATGATTGTACGGAGATTAATTCTGTTGTTAACTCGGTACTGTATGCCTTACACTTAAACGCTCTAAACGCTACAATCCGAAGTGATCTATCTAAGCTTATTACATGTACGTATGCGTGCTCTGGTAGCTGCACCAATTATAAATGTGCCTAGCGATAATAATATCAATTGATAAATAACCACAATAATTATATCAATCGACCAGATAAACAAATGAATAAATGAAGAATAAAATTAATGAAAGCTATCTTAGAGCTTGGCTGTCAATGCTTGATTTATATTAAAAGATTAAGAGCGATTATATCAATCGGTCAGAAAAATAAATGAATAAATAAAATTAATCTTAAAGCTCGGCCGAAAAGACTAGATTCATATTTAAATATTAAAAGAAAAGATTATCAATTGACCAGAAAAATAAATGATTAAATAAACTTAAGCTATCTTAAAGCTTGGCCGATAAGACTAAATTTATATTTAAGTATTAGAAACAATTGTGGAGGTAGCTCAGTTGTGGAGGTAGGAAGTACCTCTGGTGGAGGCGCCGGGCACCTATAGCAAATCCCAAGTATTGCTACTCGATGGCCCCGAGGGTAAAACTAGCAGAGGACTCGATAGCCCGGTGGTAAAACTTATAGCCCGGTGATAAAATCGGCTGTGGTGTAGCCCGGAGATAAAACCCTGTAATAACCCAATACAATTTAGACGAAGCCCCTTATTTCAATAAGAAAATTATAGTCCCCCTTACATAAATATATTATCTTTATAAAACAAATCCCCCAAAAAATATCAATGGATTTTCAATGATCATCAGCAACTAACAGAAATACTAAGGACAACTTGAATATAAAAAAGAGATAGGTATGGATGACCCCTAAAAATATATATAAACTTTGCCCATATGATCAAAACTAAAGTCACATTAAAATAAAAATTCAGATATGATACAAGGGAATAAATAAAATAACTCATGGAATACAAAGCAAATGGTGGTCAATGTAGAAAAAGGTTAACACAGATAAGGTAATTAAATCGTTAAATTAGACAAAAAAAAATGTTGCAATAATTACCTCGCTTGTGCCCGAGGGTGGCTAGAGAATCAACGGTCTCGATCTCGAACGATGAGCTCGGAAAGCCTCTAGAAATAATGGAAAATAGCCATTAGCATCATGGCGTCCACGTCTTTCACTAGCAATAGAAAAAAAATAATACCAGAGAAAAGCTTACCTAGTGTAGTATTTAAATCCCGATAAATCGGTCGTGTCAAAACACAAACTAGAAACTCAACACAATATCCTCTAGAAGGGTAGTATAAAATGCAATACTAAAAGCTGAGTCACTATGACTGTACTAAAGCAAAAACCTCCCTCTATCAACGAAGGGTATTTCTAGAAGAACGAGATCATCGGTTTCAGTCAATTTGCCTTTTTCCACTTCCACGGAATCAGTCAGAAAAAGTGGTAGGGCCGAGAACTGCCATATCGTATTCTAATGATTCGATACTAGGAATAATTCTAAGATAACAAACGACTTAGTTCTCGTTTATTATGGTTGTAAAACGACGGCGGAAGCCACAATTAATGAGCTGAAATTAAATTGTTCAAGAAATACTAGAAAATATTCCCCAACGAAATGATAAACTTTTAAAAACCTAAATCGAAAGCAACAATTACGGGAGGATAGCCCATTCATACTACCCAATGCCACCAATCGAATATTACAAAAGTTTCAACCGGTCGCGTGGAAAGATAAATATAACTATCTCAAAATAAATCAGAGGTCCCAAAAAGTTATCAAAAGTTATGAAATATTTAAACCGAAAATAAAATATGAATTTAGCGGATCTAATGAGACTCTACAGTAGGCTTTATTAACCCAACTCTTAAAAATACAGAACGGTTTACTGGCCGTTCTACGGTAATGTAATATATATTAAGCAAAGTTATACTAATAACATAATATCCTTACTTTAGTGATTTGATCAAACCTAAGCAATCTGTGGTTCGCTTATCAACTAAAGTGCCTGAGGGCTACATAAGAGAAAGGGATGATCAAAATAGCTACTCAAGGCCACAACAGTGTTTAAAGGCTAATACAAATATATCATTAACCCATATGTGGAATAAAATTAATTTACATTAATAAATGCGGCAACCTTAGTCTTATTGACAACAAATCGAATCAATAAATTTAGAATTAATTAACCGAAGAGGTCAATACGCAATAATTTTTACCGCAAAATATAGCATCTTTTGTTGCCAAATGCAGCATATAAAATGAACTTTAAAATCTTTTACACTGGCTAAATCAGACTGTTACACATTTTGCTATGAAAAGAAAACCTTGACCAGGGGGCTTTTCTATTAAGAATATTCAGCGAGTTAAAAACTAGGTTAAAGACGAGGAATGCAAAAATCATGCTATCTGGAATAACCAATTTGAGTTATCCTAATTTGGAAAAGGCGGGTACTAAAACCGAGGCTGAAATTTACAAAACATGTTAAAACGTTAATTACTACATTAAAATTTTCGGTGAAATAGGAAGGAATTTTAAATGTTCTTAGTAAAACATTTTAATAGATGGACTACGTGACGATTTCAGATTTTTCAAATGAATTCAAGCCAGTCAGGGTAAGGGACGCGTCCAGTGTTTTTGTAGGTATTCACAGCGAGAGATATTTATCTTTATATTTATACGCCATACATCCAGCTATATAACGTAAAGCTCCAAAACCTAGTTTTTCTCTTATTTCAAAGTTCTCCATAACACTTAAAAGTTCTTCATTAATTTCTTGTTCTAAATATGCGGGTTATACAAAATCATTTGATGTTACCTCCTTCTTCATTTTGATGAGTTCACTGCTTTACTAAGTCGTCATGTTTCGGAAATCGAAAATATTTGATATCACTCTCTTATTATTGTTTTCACACGTAGCCATAATTATACTATAAACTTTTATTTTAAATAATCCTAGTGCATACACAATAACACTAAATGTCTAAAAACACAACATAAATCTACAAATTCACTTAAGTAAATAAGCCATGACAGCGTCAAAAAGAGATATTTGTTCTCAAATGACGTAAATGCGCGGGCGGATCAAAAACGAGTCTAGAAATCAGCATACCGTTATATGTGTATTGTGATTTGGCGTAAACCACAAGTGATCTAACCAAAACACCTGGTTTTGACACGACGCGACGCCGACGTGACTGTTTTGTTAGTTGATTTTTCGCATCAACGAGTTACCTATCTACATTTCCTCCTAGTTTTGTGGGGGTTGCTTCACTAATTTCTCAGTGCAATGCATTTAAGCGAAAGGGAGCGTATCACTCTCCTTACGTTGAGAGGATACTGTGACAGGGTTTGATGCTACAATCAAGTGGCAAATTTGTTTAAGGGGGTTTATCAGTGAAACGAGATTCCGACGGCGTGCCTTTCT
>MU187047.1:75523-111282 GCA_016904865.1 Pissodes strobi
GTTTACGAGATAATGAATTTGTTCCATATTTTAGCCCATCACTGTATATGTATACCTTGTTGTATGAGCACGAAATCTAAAGAAATTCTTCTTGGAAGAATATCTCTCGTTTGTACAAGTTCTTATTGCTTAAACACCATGGCTTTTTGCATTACACAATGTCATAAACAACGTTCGTCTCTCACAATGTCAATTATTTGACAAATACACGACTATGGTTTCGATTTAACTCCAATAGCAATAAAACAAACCAGTCTTAAAAACACGACGCCGCTGGCGGCAGTTTGACGGATTTCCTACCAAGGAATATCTTGCGCGCGAACTTGCGCAGATGCGAAAAAAGAAGATGTGATATTGCTGGTTGTTATATGCAAAGACATTTAACCTGAAGAGACGGGACAAATGGTTCTTTGTTTTCCCCCAACATTGAGGCACATTCTATGGTCGATAGATGTAGCGTTGCCATTTTAAGTTTACGAGTTACTGTACATACTTTTTTCATATTAAATTATAACACTAAATACTTATTTTCCCCATTTTTGATTCGTCAAAAACCGGTTCTGAAGTTCTTGCATGTCAATCTGGCAATGCCGCTTCCCTTGGTTCCGCCTTGTTTTACCCCCAAAATATTTATAGTATGCACGTAGTAAAGTAACTGCACCAATAGATTGAGAGCATTGGAGGTCGACGACCGACGGCTCTTCCCCATTCGAAGCATACTAATTTGGTAACGTTTCAAAACCAGTGAAGGCACTGCTGTAAATATGTTTATCTACTTTAATTATATTATATACCTACCTAATACGGGTACTTATTAATACAATAGCTTTATAGAAATACCCTAACAATTTACTGGTTTAGCAAATCTAAATAAACCAATTACAATTGCCAATACTCTAGATTTAATCTTTTTTTCTAGATATACCAGTTTATTTAGGAGATTTTTTTTCAGTGATAGTAGCATTTATAAGGAAATGAAAATATATTTTGAATAGGTATTTAATAGAAGAAAATAGTTATTAAGCTACTTTTTGAATATGTCATTAACCATATATTTGTCATATTTATATGTTTTTAAATAAAATTTGTATGCTTCAGTTCCTTTTTATTTGTCTCAAAAATAATGATGAGCAATTTATTTTTAGGCTAGCAGTGGTATGATTTAATTTTTCGTTTAACCATTGAGAGCAGAAAAACCCTATGTGTCACAAAAACGTTTAAATCGGGATAAGATTGCGTATTTTTGGTATCTCATAAATTTCGTATTCAAATTTGATATTATTCAGGAAATAAGTTTTCGGAAATTTTATTTCATTATTAGCTGCTGAATAGTATATTATGCAATGACCATTGATTGTAAATGTAAATTGAATATACTTTTTTCTACCACTGCCCTGAAAATAGACAAAAACGCACTAACAACTGCTCTTGAAAACACACATTTCAAACATCGTGTGAAAAGTATACTTTTAAACACGCTTATTCGGGTATTTAGATTAAAGGGCTTCGTCTCCGTTTTAGAGCTTCGCCCTCAAAGGTCCCATAACCAGATCTCTAAAAAAGGGGGCCCAATTATAGGGCTTCACCCCCCGGGAGCCCCTTTTTGCAAAAGTGTAGAAAATAAAACTCTTTTAAGACTTGGGGCCCCATTTTAGGGCTTCGCCCACGGGGGCTCCGTTGCTAAATCTGTAAAAAATGGGACTCCCGAACCATAGGCCCCATTCTATGGTTTCGCCCCCCTGGGGCCCTATTTTAGGGCTTTGCCCTCGGAGCCTCTTTTTCAGAATATTTGGAAAATAGGGACCCCACTCCGGTGGCCTCATTTTAGGACTATGCTCCTAGTTATAGTTTAGCGAGAATCTCTCACTCACGTAGCTTCTTTCTTCATTAGGAATAAAATTTTCTGATAAATCAATAATAAAAATGTTTGCCATATAACATGTAATTTTCTACCATACTCCCAGTGGGGCACCCTGTATGTAGCAGTCGTAAAAAAGTATAGTGTGCTACACGTGCTGAAAAGAATTTTTACACTCATGAGACTTTATGACACTCGTTTACGGCTCGTGTCACCAAACTGTCTCATTCGTGTGAAAAGTCTTATTTTCAGCACTTGTTGCACAATATACTATTTCTATTTTGGTATCATACAGAAGTCTTTTCGATACGCAAAGTAGTGTCGAAAAGAAGCTATTTTCCACACTATTTTTGATGACTGGTTGCTATGATATTAACAAACTTGTGCAATGTCAAAGCTCACTAGCAAAAATTTCGACATCGTTTTGAATGGGATTCCTAATAATACAGACGTCAAAAGTGACAAGATGGCCGTCCAACTTTTGATCGCGACTTGAATAAATTAATGTTTTTCATTAAAAAACGTGCAAAATAGCACTCTTCGCCCAGTTTTGTTTGGTTTCAAATGGACGTTTTAAAGACTGAATTTGTGCGACGCGACGCGATGTGTAGCTATTTGTATTTCGTGAGTGATTTCCTATAAATATTTTTTATAAACTTTATATCAAAGTAACGATGGTCTTGCGGTGTGAGGTATGCAAAATCTCCAGCTATTATCATCCGAACCTGAGTTTCCACAAGTAAGTAATAGGAAATCAAACACAGTAGTACAGTGGGCACCATTTTGTGATGTGATTAATTAATATTGTATAATACTTATATGATATTAATGGATAATCTGATATGTTTGCAGTCATTTACCAACCTCTATTAAATCATTTTTGAAGTGAATACTTCTTTGGTTTCATGACAGTGGTTTTGCAAGGACACGGAAAAATTTCGTGACGCAGCAAAATAACTATTTTGTGTTAACTAACCTTCAGAACCCATATCTAACCCAAACTAACTCAACCTAACCCACACACTATAAATAAAACATAAATATATTTTAAATAATGCACCCGAATAAATACCATCATTTCAAATTAAACGTATTTACTTTATTGAAATTATTATTATGATGGACTCACATTTTCAAAGTCTACGTCTATGAACTGTCCTTGCTTTCGTTCAGTCGGGGGCGGGCAATACTACATTTAGTAGTGGGGACGAAGTTTGACAAAAGTTTGTACACGATACATAAAAATATAAGGAGGCGGGACAATCGTTTTGTTGATATTTTTGCAAGATTTCGGATTTTTATGAATGAGTTGTCGGGTCTCTTTAGGTTAAATGTTTTTGGTTATATGTGCCGTGGTCTGGGCATCTGAATAAGACTTTTGACAGTTCGTTTATTTTAAAATACGATGTTTTATCGTCTAAAATCCGTTTGAAAACGATTTTAAATGGCAAAATTGTATAAAAATCCGAAATTTCCGGTCTTTTTAGGACAATAGCCGTAGCTTGGGACGAATTTGTCGTGGATTTTGTAGCGAATATTCATTTTAAATTCAGTTCGCTTCGTGTCATTACATTGCCTGAAAAATCACGAGACCGTGAAACTGATCCGCCCAGGGCACTGCCACGATACGCAGTGCCCGGCATTCCAACTTTCCGATTTCGATAGAGTTGAGTAGCTGGTTATTGAATAAGCTGTGATAAAAGTAGTCTTATTATGTTCTTAGTTTGTAATGATTTTTAGTATGATTATAACATCACATATCGATGTGGCTACTTTCTATTTTCAATCCCAGGAACCAACACTTGTATGTCGACTGCATATCTCAATGTTCCAGTTATGTTCTATTCATTATTTAACCAGTAGATTGGTGTTATATTGCGACACGCAATGTCAGGTTTTAAATACACAACGCATATTTCTATGCTCTTTTAAAGTGATCCTAAATTTTACTTTGGATCAATTATAATTTACCATCAACATTAAATCAAAGATTCAACATACCACATTTGAGTACTTCAATATAGTGAGAAGTAATAGGCAAGGTCACTACAGCAGGAATGTTTAATCACAAGAATAAATATTATTGGTCCAGATAAAACTCTCACCAATTCAGGGGCGTAGATTGCTAAGTATTTGGTGTTGGATACTTGGACACAAGATAATAGGTCCGGAAATTTAAACGGAGAGCGATATACCAATCTTTTTCAAATCGACACGGACATTGAAAATTTCTTGGAGAATTTAACCATTGGTCATTATAATCGCCTCATTTGGCAACAAGACGGCGCTCCACCCAATAATACCACAGTTTAATTAGAATCATTTGGACTCTGATAATACCTTGTCTGTCACAAACAATCTAAACAACCGTTATGATATTATTTGGATCGGTAGGTACACGGGCCAGCGAACAGCCCAGACTTAAATCCTTTAGATATTTTTGTGGGTATTTTTAAAAAACAGGGTGTATTATAATATGCCTCCAGATTTTAACGTTTTGAGGCAAAGAATAGAAGATGACATATTTAGTTTAAACAATAATTATCTGCAGTCTATTTTCGCTTCTGTTAATAATAAAATGAGGGGAGACTTGTTTTAATGTATTCAAAATCAAGGAGGATATTAGAAAATAAATAAATTTATTCAAGTTTTCTGGATATCCAAATCTTCGTTTTCATTTCGCGCTACAGTCCTTTTCTTTCTTTTTAAGCTTTTCCTTTCGCTAAACTTTCTTACTGTGTATTTAATAGTGTTTATAGATTGTACCCGTTGGACACGAAAGAAATATAAATTATTTTGAAAAGTTCAAATGACAAACTTCAACTTTTTACAATATCGAGACGTCAAACTTATAAAACCAAACAACGTAACATGTTATTATTTCCATGGTTTTCTTAATACCACTAGAAATTTTTTTTGCAATTTATTTATAATTTAAATACATATATGTCTCACCCAAATAGCATCAACATATATATTTGAAATCAGAAAAAAAAATCTTTCATTTTAGCATATAATATACAGGGTGTTCCATTTAAAAAAGATGAAGTTGCCTATATTTCTCCATTTTTTTGATGCGATGTTTTTTTGCTGATAATTTCAAAAGATAATATGGAAAAACCTACAACTCTTGTGTGATTTTTCTATCTTCAAAAATAAAAGCTCGTCGTAAATATAATCAAAGACCCTGTACAAATATATATTAAACGTCGTACCACTGGACCTTACCTCGCAAACGCAAATATTTTTAAGATGATGTTCCTCGGGGTAGTCGAATGAAACGTTTTATTCTAAAATACATCTGCACTAACCAAAGCTGTTGACGTGTCTCGGTGACTTTTTGGCAAGATGTCAAGAAACTCGAGGCGTTTCAATTTCAGTCTACTTGAAATTAGCATTCGTTTAATTTATTTTGAAATATTATGGCGGTTATTTCTAATGTGTAGACACTTTATTTTTAGAAAGCTAATTGCAACCAAAATAAATATAAATTATATTACTTTAGGGCCCGCGCCGATATTTAAAACCGATCCTTTAGCTTTTGAATGTCGACCTTTATGAGACTGCTGTTCAATTTTAAGACTTACCTCGAATAAACGATCTCTGAAAAACATTTTCTGTTTTTTGAAAAGCCAAATATTTATGGTCGCAGGGCGGTACGTAGAGAGAAAAATGTATAATGAGAAAAGTTCATAATTAATCAAAACTACAGTAAAAGAAACTATAATAATTTAAAAAACTCATCCATTAAGTCGTATTTAACTGAAAGCAAAAATTTTAAATCATTCCAAATGTGTCCTGATTTAATTTTTATAAACAATTTAGTTTAACAGCTAGGCGTAATATGAACCGATTTGAGTAATTTAAGAGTCCAAGATGCTACATATTTTAGTTGAGGCGAGGCATGTTATCAATTTTAATGTTTACCCCTTGAATGTTTTGATCTTGGAAGACATATTTTTTTACCTGTAACATTAATATCACATTCCACATAGCGATTTAAAATCAAAACGAGCACTGCATACAAAATATTGTCCATTTTTCGCGAAAACCTTTAAACAATTAGCAGTTATATCGATACATATGCAATCTTGCAGTTTTCAATATTACTAATACGCAAATAATTAAAAGTAAAACATAGCATTTTATAGATTATGGGTGTAATAGTTTTGCCTACTCGTAGTTCATAACGAAGTTTCGTGGCAAAAGATTTGTTGGCTATTTATTATTTTTTACGGTTTATGCAGGCCTTCATAATTAGCAGAGTTGAAAAAACTATTGGGTTGAATTTGTTTTGCCGTATTTATAATATGAATAATACGATTATGTAGGTATATAAATTGTTGAGAATTGCGGCAACTTGAAAATTTAATAAATGATATTTTAGAGCAATCTGATTAAATTATTTTCATAATTTTGCACGATTGCAAAATTGTCGACAGTACCTAATATGCCGACAGAAGAAGCCTTATTATTACCAACAGAACGTTTTCATCTATGATCTATTAGTCTAAGAGCTAGCAGCCAAATGGACTAAGGTATTTTAACAAGGCTAGAAATTTGTTAACATATGATTAAATAGTACTTAATGAGAATGGTAATGACCTGTCACGCCATATCGTGTTGCGTCACTGATAAACTAATTTTTCAAGATGCAAAAAAAAACAAAAAATTACGTTGCTTCTACAAAGCTATAATTTTAATATGTTCTATAATTCTTACCTCTGAAATTAAAAAACAATAGACAGGCGATTTCGATGGTTGCATCTCCGTGCCAAGCGGGCATACACTCCCTATATTTCATGTATTTTTTATGGTGCTTTTACAAAGCTATAATTTATAGGGGTTGTTCATTCATCTATTTTAAGAAACTATGTAAAACGACAGGTGATTCTGTTGGTTGCAAGCGACTGCCAGGCGAGCAAAATTATAAGTTGTTAAAAATATACTGAATACTTCCACGTGATTTTCCAACAGTTTCTCCAATATTTCCGTAAGACTTGACCTGTTTCCATAAATCTAAAATGATTTTTCGTACCAAATTTGGAATTTCGGGTTTTTTATCAACCATCTTCCGTAAAAAATTCCGTAAAAACGCATGCCACACAACTAAGATTTTATCAAGTAGGCTTGCCTCATGTTTAAAAGTATAATTAACTAGGAAAATATTGTTAAAATTAATTCTTTTAAACATTAGTTGTGTGTCATGCATTTCAAATGCATTTTATGTGATTAGACTCTAGCGACAGCGGCGAATCTCCTTCCATCCATTCGTTCGGCCCTTCCTAGCGCCCTCCCTCTCTTACGTTACGTTGACTTCCATGTGTTCGCGATGCAATCGGTTGTATGAAAGTTCGCAGATATTCTAGGGATCTGCATGTTCAGCCTTCACTTCGGCGACATGGTTTCAAACCCTGTCCGTTTTTTTAAATTTTTTTTTAAGTTCTATTTCTAAACAGTTTTTTCTTGATTTTGGGTATGTGTTGGGTTAGTTTTGCTTAGCACTTGGTTAGGACCCTTTTCTTCGGCCCCCGTAACGAGCGAAGCTATTGGAGGGCCATGCGAAAAGTGAAATATTACTTGTTGTAATACGTGCCCGTACTCTGTCAGCACTTTCTACGATATATTTTGCTTTATCTAACTAAAAACCAGGATATATTTAACAAAAGCCGTATTATAGTGGATATACTGCAGCTTGCATGAGTTTCCGCGAATACATTCCACTGCATTCCATAGTCAACCAACGTAAAGGAGGGAGGGCGCTAGGGAGGGCCGAACGGATGGATGGAAGGAGGATCGCCGCTATCGCTAGAGTTTTTATGTGTATGTTAAACACTCAGTGATCACTTATCAGGCTCTACTCATTATTATGTGTGTATTTCGTGCATTAATTAATCTTGTGAATAAAAATTGTTCTTAATATCGCTATTTGTTGTGGAATTAATGATGGAGCGGTCGAACTTTATTTGTGTTACCAAATTTGACAGCCTGTAAGATCTAAATGGCTAAAGAAAGAGCAAAATAGTTTGCACTTTCTTATTTTGCTTTTTGACACTAATTTTAGATTTAACTAGAAGTTAAGACATTTGGGTTAAATTAATCCAAACTAACCCAAACTAACCTCTGGTTAAAAATATAAAGGTAATGTCAAACGATAGCTAATAAAAAACCAGTGCAGGAAAATGCAAACCATTTTGCTATATATTTAGTCGTATAGATTTTACAGGTTGTCTTTGATAAATGGCCGGAGAGTTTGAGATAGATATAGGACATTATTCATGAAATGTGTTTAGAATTTCATGTAGAATCTAAATGTGCAATAATATACAGGACATTCCGTCTAAAAAAAGTTTAAACGCACGCCAGGTTTTTATGAAGCACCCTGTATAATTGAAATTTTTTTTACCATATTCGCCACAACATATCCTACAATTTTTGTATATAACATTTTTAATTATTTCTGTAAATAAGGGACACTAATGGGCCACCCTGTATATCTACGTCCTACGTCTGAATCGAATGGTTAATAATGGAACTTACTTACACCAAACTTCCCGCAGATTCAGAAAATGGCGTCTCATTTGAGTGAGGAAATCCTTGATTTCCTCCACCATGGTGTAAAAACCTTTACAAAATACCATTTTCCAAGATAGAAAACCATCCACATTTTTCCTGGATATTGAATTAAATTAAGTCGTCACGCATTACACACGACTTTTAACCCTCATAAAGTCGGCTGAAGTAGATTTTTAAAAATTTTATTTAGTCTTAATATCGGTTAGTTGAAGTCTATTTAAATCTTGTTTTTACTGTTAACTGTTATTCTTTACTTCATTTGAAAATTTAAAAAATTCGGCGACCAAATATTTTTTGTGTCCATTAAATATGTTCTAGTTTAGCACTTCAACACAGCTGCAAAAAATATTTTGGCAAAGAAATGTATTATGTATTGTATTTATAAAAGCACCATAATAAATACATAAAGCATAGGGAGTGTATGCCCGCCTGGCCCGGAGATGCAACCATCGAAATCGCCTGTCCTTTGTTTTTTTAATTTCAGAGGTAAGAATTATAGAACATATTAAAATTATAGCTTTGTGGAAGCAACATAGTTATTTGATTTTTTTTTTGCATTTTGAAAAATTAATTTATCAATGAAGCAACACGATATGGCGTGACAGGTCATTACCATTCCCATTAAGTACTATTTAATCATCTGTTGACAAATTTTTAGCCTTGTTAAAACACCTTAGTCGATTTGGCCGCTAGCTCTTCTACTATATAGACTATAAGTAAAAATACCATTTGTAGAAACTTTCTTGAGAAATCAATAAAAAAACCCTCTTAAACATGCATGTTATTGAATAACTTTCTGAACAACATTCTTTTAAATCGAAAGTTCATTATAGTGCAATTTTCATTAAAGTTTTGGTTTTCAAATCACTGACTCAACTTAAAACTTTAATCAATGACAGTATAGAATATTATTTTGGACCAATTAGGAATAAGTAAGTTCGATACAGGAGACATCTTATTAATTATACCGGTGTTTTTTAGAAGAAAGCGATCTCCTAATTATAATTGAAAATACTTACTTACCATCCAGTATATTTTCAAGAAAACTTGGGGTCTCCCACGAAATATATCTAACGTAGTGTTAGCTAGCCCTTCAACAAGCTGTCGAAACATTTTTCGTAATCCAGTATGGAAGCAAGAGAACACCTGAAGAATCCAGAAAATTTAAAGTGATTTAAAAATATAAAGATCGTTCACACTACTAAACTAACCAAATCAGAGTTCAGTCCAATAAGCTAAACTTAACAAAAAGTTAATGCTCGTACCATGCATATTACTATGTCTCATGATCTGGAAAATTAGTTAGTTCTGACTTAAGTTATCCCTAAACGTCGGTCCTCTCTAGATCTCTGGGGGACATTATGCCTCATACCCTCAAGAATATCAGCCCTATGTATTAAATTGTTGAGAATTTTATATAAAAATGTTCATGAAAATTATACAACCTTGGTAATTTAGTTTTTCAAGCTCACCAGTGGCGCTCCAAAATATACGGAAAAACATGTACGATTACAATTTATTATTTGAACACTTTAACAGGTTCGTGACGACGCTGTATACCTATGGTATAATCCCACCTATGGCCGAAAATATATTTTTCTACTACCATGCGTAAAATACTCACTTTTACGCACTCTCTAAGATTCGTAAAATATGCCTTTTTAATGTGCAGTGCGTAAAATAAATTACTTTACGCCCTAGTACGCAATGTAAATCTGACATATTTTTTGACATTTAGTGCAGTGCGTAAAATAATATATTTTACGTACTAGTGCGTAAAGTAATTTAATAATATTTTTGCTTTTTCATATATTTTTCGATAGTAGAAAAAAATTAGTACACTACTCATGTGTAAAGTACCCTTTTTTGATTCATGGGATTGTCAATCATAAAAAAGGTTCACTTTACACACTTGTTGCATAAATAACTATTTTAAGATATTCGATTACAATTGTAACTCTTGTGAAATAAAAACCATTTACGTAGTATAAGTGTTTTCTCCTTATGTTGCATCTTTTTACGTACGACGGCGCACGACGGCATTGATTGGTTGTTAGGGAATAAAAAGTATTTGTTTTTTTTTTGTTTCAGAATAACCATTGAAGATCTCTTCTAGAGGAAAGAAAACAGTGTCAATGGTTCTTTCGGGAACCAGTGAGTCACCAGAACCAGTCAGAATTTGCAAGATGTGAAATCGGCAGATCTTCAGGCATCAAATTTGTTGGCAGTGAGTAAAAACCACCGGAACTCTCTGCTGCTGTATCTGTTCCAGAATCCTTAGAGTTCCATCCCCATCGCCCTTAAGTTAGTATAGCACAGAAGAATCTGCCGCTAATATTTCGATCAACTTCATCTGCTCAAGAAACCAGTTCTAGTATACAACTTATCGGGCAACTCTATCATCTTCAGAAGAGTTGGACAATTTCGAAGACTCGGGGCAGTCTTATGTGCTCTTCGAAAATGGGTGAAAATAAAAATAATGAGGAGATATATTATGAAGACGATAAGGATACAGATAAAGACGATGAAGTACCAGATGAGATTAATACAGGCCGTGCCGGTAGATGTGGAGCGTGCAAAGATATTCGGTTCTTTCAATTTTCCGGGCAGGGTGATGACAGTCCATCAATTCCCAGTGATAAATGCTAGAGGCTAGTGGTCCAGAGCGATAACCTCCCAGGCAAAATGCTCAAATTCGCCATTGTCACTTTTTCTTATGTTATTAGTAGAGACAATCAATAGGTGAATAGTTAGCTACATATATTATTAGCGTGTAAAATAGAAGAGGATTAGGTTAGAGTAGGGAGTCATGTTTCGCAACTTTTGGGAGCGAAATAACCAAGTTTTCTATTAGCTTGATTATTCTTTGCCTCCGGCTATAGCATGGACAAATGGACATACTTTCAGCGTCTGTATGGACCTGTTAAAAGGACTTCTCAGCAAAGAATGTGTCCAGTTATGTAAAGGTCTTTCGCATATAAAGGATTATATTTGCAGTACTCTTAGATTCAATAGACGAGGTAACCTAAAAACTTCCTGCGAAAAAAAAATCCTGAAAAAGGGAGACATTTATGGAGAATAGACCAGGATGGGAGTGCATGTTCGGAAAGGAGAAGACATTGTGAAGCCTCCTGCTAGAGGCTTCTGAAATGGCTTCTGAAATCGCAAAGGTATCAAATGACGTTTTTTTAAATTCTATCTTGTTATTTGGTACATGCGTCGTGAATACATCGATTATTTATAGTAAATTTGGGAGAACAGAAAAAAATTATTCTGCAAGTTACTGAACAAATTGCAAGTGAACTATTGAGAAGCGAAGATGCCAACATAAGAGCAAAATATGATATACCAATGAATGTGAGCCATAACAATTTATGCGCAAGAGACCTCGAAGTTCTGGCGATATAACTCAGCAGATGGGAAATGAGGGTGCAATGCGAAAGAGCCGAAAATGATGCCACCATGTTGCCAACTGCTGCTGAAGCTAGAAGCGAAACTAAAAGAGGTCGGACAGAAAATGTATTTGCCGTGTTTCAGCGAAAAAACATGAGTAATTTCAGTTAGACAGACCATCTATTTTTGAAGATTTCTTTGCATGTTACTATATATTACAGTCATATGTTATTAGCAGAGATAATAAATCTGTGAAAAGTTAGCTACATAAATTATTTGTGTCTAAAATAGAAAAGGATGAGGTTATAATAGGAAGTCATGTTCACAACTTTTGGGATCGAAATAATCAAGTTTTATATTATTTGATTGATTATTCATTGCCTGCGGCTATAGCATGTGAATACTTTCAACGTCTGTATGGACCTATTAGAAGAATTCTTAACGAAGAAAGTGTACAGTTTTGTAAAGATCTTTCACTGTAAAAACTTATATTTGCAGTACTCTTAGATCCAATACACGAGGTAACGTAACCGAAAAACTTCCTGCGAAAAAATTGAAAAAGGGGGACATTTGTGGAGAATAAAACCAGGATGGGAGTCCATGTGACGAAGCGGGTGAATAAGCGTACTGTTTGGATAAGACAAAAATCGGAAAGAAGAAGACATTTTGAAGCCTTCTATTTCCTACAATAAGGCTAAAAAGAGAGTCGACATGCCCGATCCAATGGCTTCTGCATTCGCAAAGTATCATATAAGGGTACAATGCGAAAGAGCCGAAAATGATGTGTTACCAACTGCTGCTGAAGCTAGAAGTCAAACTAAAAAGGTCGGACGGGTAATGTATTTGCAGTGCTTCAGTGAGAAACATGAGTAATTTCAGTTAGCTAGACCATCTATTTTTGAAGATTTCTTTGCCTGTTATATATTATACTACAGTCTAATTTTAAGTAATTCTAGGTAAGATTAAAACATTTATATGTAAGCTAAATATTTTACTTACTGGATGAGTTATTTTTCATTTTATAACTGAGGAGCAGACTTTCAATACGAGCTTTGTCCAAAATCAAAAAAATTCACAAAACCCGAAACTTTCTTGTAAGAACGTATTATATTGAGAACAAAAGATATTAGATTCAAAAAGTAGCTATAGTCTGTTTTAGAAATGTATAGAGTAAAAAACCTCATTAGGTATGAAAAAGGACTACAGGGCGGTGATCCATCAATAACTTATGCCACTTCCATAGTTTGGCATTGGTTTCATTGCAAAATTCTTTCTTTTCATCAAGTGCTGGTAGTACCTACCACCCGGTTCTGGTTCAAATTATGCGTTTTGCCTATTGTTATCCATTTATAAGCAGTGAAAATGGTACGCGAAAGGCTTGCAGCTTGGATACTTGTAGAAAGAATTTTATTTTAACAAATTAAAAATTATATATAATATGTACATAATATACATAGATAAAATAATTATTATTATACATTATTATATAAAAGTTAAATTATAAGAGGTTATATTCTTCGTCATCTGAGGAACTGTCATCACCCCTTGACATTATAATTATTAAAGGGTCGACCGATCAGGTTGTCAAGATCCCACATTTCGTCTTCCTGTTTAACCACATGCTGGACTGCTTTTCGCTAGTTCTCTGGTGGCGCTTCCTTAATTGCTCGATCAAACAGTAGCTTAACATCAGATCCTTTCACTTGCGTCCATATAAGTTCTATAGGATTTAGTTCGCAATGATATGGCGGTAAGCGCAGCACAGTTACATTATATATTTTTGCATTATCTTCCAAGGCATGTTTCATAAAACGATTTTTGTGTAAATTTGCTATGGTTAGTGTTAGTAGTTCTTTCTTTATCAAATTGGGTTCAAACTCAATACCTTTGTTAGTTAGCCAGTCGATAATTTCTTGTTTTCTCCAAGATGAAGTTGGTGTCTTCTCTATGCGCCGTGAATGATAGCTTGCGTTATCCATAACCACCACCGAATCAGCCGGAATAAATTTTATCATTTCATCAAAATAGTCTTCGAAAACATCCGAATTCATGTCCTCATGGTAATCTCTCATCCGGCACGATTGAAAAGAGAGCGAATCTTCTTTTAAAAATCGATCTTCGCTTCCAATATGTACAATTATTAGTCTCTTCCCATTTCCCGAACGCACTTTATTACCCGTTGACAGGCCTTCCATGAAGGCTTGGCGAGTATTAGATATATTTTTGTCTTGCCAAATTGTTTGTACTATATTATTATAATCTTCATTGATCATCAAGACATTTTTTTGGCTCACTGCGGTAGATATTGCTTTATATACTTCTGAAGTATTTTCGTCGCCAGCAAACAATTTCATCGCTATCCAATCGAAGTGCTTTTCGGTTATGCTTTTCCCAAGCAAAATCCATATTTTTTATAGTTGTCCATAAGAATTTTCTAATTATCAAAGGAATACTATCATCTTGGCCAAGCTCCATTAAATTTTTATCTAAGATGGGTATTTCTTTTTTAAAATAAAAAGAATGAACTTTTCTTCCAATTACACATTTGGTGTCTTCATCAAGGACGTTTGCTAGAATTTCCGTGGTAGGTTCTACTTCTACTCTACCTTTCTCCCGCGCAATAATTTGAAAACGGTGGATTTTCAAATTCCAGTCATGCGGGAACATTGTGCAACAATTTCTTGTACAGTAAAACTAGGGTAATCGTGTTTTATGCAATCGTGTACATTTAAAATAATAACTTTTTCACTCATTGATAGTAGAGAATTTTAGAAAATCTTTTCGTCGAGTGTCGCCATTTTATTAATATTCTTATAATGCTGTTACCGCTATGGTGTAACAGCAAATACTAACATGTTTAAAACACCACTGAGAAGTATTTATAATCTGTGTCTTTATTGCCTGCGTCAATGGGCGACCACGAAATTCAGGCAAACTGGACGAAATTCCCCATTTTATTACTATACACATTTCGGAAACATACTTTAAAATACCATTTCCAATAGGATTGGATATATAAAATTTAGTTTAGACAAATATTCTGCTTTCTGGAAATGAAAAAAAAACTTGAGGCCTAAACGCGTTTTGAATGTTCAAGGTGGACAGAAGCCGGTTTGTTTAAATCAGTAGTGGACAAAAAGCATTTTGAAAGTAAAACTAATAACAACTTAAAAAGTATAATATAAAACGGATCTTAAACTCGACTAGCATAAACCAAACTTGTGATATTAAAGTAACATTACTCCTAAACATTAAACAAAGATAATATTTTGCAATATCAAAAAATTTAAATTTTGAATAAAATCATAAAAAAAAACAAATTACTTATAAGTTAAGGCCCCCGTCGCGTCACCGTCGTCATCTTGGCAATGACATTAACTCTAAAAGGTCTTCGATGTTGGCGTTGTTTGCATAATTTTTTTCTGTAAATATCTAAAGTTTACTTTAGCTGTTTTTTTTTTCTCTTTCAACTCATTTTCTAAATAACGTTTATTTTAAAATAACTTAAAAATGAATCCAGACGCATCCAAACCATGAAGTTTTAATACACATAAAATTATATGTGGACATTCAATAGTACCTATATTATGCAATGAGCATTTAATGATGGCTATATTAAGACACGAACATGGGAGTTACGATACGAGCCGTAGGCGAGGGTCTTAATAGCCATTAAACAAGACCGTACATCCAGGGACGTAGACAGGGGAGGGCCAGGGTTCGGAACTCCCCCCCCCCCTTCCTTAAAATGTTTGAAAAAATATATAAACGTTCGTATTTCTGTAAATGAATAAAGTTTAATTTTTAAATCTCTTACGAAATTTATTAAGAAAAAACACACGCTGCACAGGTACACTAAGAACCTAAAAATAATAGTGCCTAAAAATTCTATTACGAGAAATCTTAATCTATTATACGAAAACTTAACGAAATTTAGTAATAAAAAATAGACGCTGACCCGCTGGCTCCCAACCACCGATCTCCTCCCAACCCAGTCAATTGGCAGTATCCGCAGTGCGCAGTGACCGTAGTTAGTTATACAGTAACTTATACATCATCCATCGGTGGCGTTCGAGCCTTAAATAAGTCGTGCATGAATAAGTCGGAGCCTCCAGGAGTATATACTCGACGTACTGGAGGGTCTAAAAATAGTATCCATGTCCACCAAGGTGTAACCTATCTGGAAGGGTCGCTCCAGCTCTTGCTAAGTCCGGGAGGTGGTCTTTTCGCGAAGCCCACAATCAAACAGCAGCAGCAGCAAATGAGATGGAAGGAATCTATATTACATAAAGGGACTTGGTATGGGCGGATACAGGATTCATTTTTAACGATTCCTTGGGTTGCAAAGTTTCCATTTATAAATAGACGTCACATAACGACAATAATCAGAATGAGAACAGGGCATTGCTGTACGCCTCAACACCTCAGTAGGATAAGAGTGTTGAATGACCCCTACTGTGAATGTGGGAAAATTGGTGATATTAGCCATATTCTTTTTGAGTGTACGGGTAAGCAAGGTAATTTGTATGACGATCTTATTTCTAGTGGAGTCACTGCTCCTCTGTCCTTATCTACCGTATTAAGAAATATTAATTATAGTTGTTTTAATAATGAATTTTCTGAATAGGAATAATTTGAATATATAATCTACCCACGTGAATTACCCTGAATAGTTTTGTAGTGCATCGTTATAACAATATATGTATTTAAGATAATATTATAATGTTACAATGTAATAAGCTGGAAATTGTTGTTTTAGAATCCTGTATTGTGAAAAATCCTTTGTTGTGTTGTCTTGAATCCTGTGTGGTGTATATGATTAAATCGATAGCTGAAGAAGTTTAGAGAAGATTTAGACAGAGATAGCTATAATTACAATGGGCTATGGGAATTTGCCCAGACGGCCTTAATTGGCCATGTCCGATACTGTATTACAAGTCTCCTAATGGCCGAATGCTTATTGGTGGAGGCCACTCTGAAACAATCAATCAATCAATAACCTAAATGTCTGGCTAGAAGTTGCTCTGTTATCTATAGCTTTAATAAAGCAGTATTTTATTTGTGCTTATGAGTAAGGTGCTTGTCCAGAAGAATCTAAAATTTGATTGATTTGTTTCATTAAGGCCTGTGTTTTAAACGATTTTAACGGCTTTTGGGTAAAAATTGGGCGTGGCATTCCCAAAACTTTCCACCTACGCCGGATTGACCTCCGGCGGCGCTATTCCAGCGGCCCTTTTAAATTGAGAAGCGCCCCAACTGGCCCCTCCAAAAATAAGATTCTGTCTACGTCCCTGCGTAAACTCAATATCGTAAGTCTCACTGATAGTCTCTCTATTTGGCGGTATATCGGATAGAATCGGAATTAAGAGATGTAAAGTACAGCCAGAGACAAGGAAGAAACTGGTAACTGGCCCCGTAAATTTATCCACTGTTCTTTATCTCTTTTTCTTTCACGTAACTTCCTATACTTATTTCCTTGTCATTCATCTAGGCAAGCAAACGTAGGTAGAGCAGTAATCGCTTTCCTTGTGGTTGCCAAGTTGTCTCCAGTTTCTCTATGTAAATGATGGTTCTTTTTTTTTACTCACGCTTGATTAAGAAACAGAAGATATAGGTAACCATGAATCAAAAATTTTCAATTTGACAACGCTGCACTAGAACGGGGACGCGCGAAGATAAAGAGTCAGGTGCCAGGTTTGGCATTTTTGTAAGGGCCGCTTTGTTTGGTTTTGCTACTTAGGTGAAATTATTGACTTTTATTAGTGATTACGGTGTATATTATTTAATTGCTTTTTAACAGACAATTTAAGAAATAGTGAAATGGATTGTGTTGAAGTGTGAATCTGTAAGGTATTTTTCCTTATTTTATTTGCATTTGTCATTCAGATGAACTTATGCCAATTTCGATTGTTTTTGCTTTCACTTCAGAAAGATTACCCAGAAATAATAATCGAAAGTAGCATTAGTGCAATTTAATTAAATTTCTGTCAAATCCACTTAATCAATAATTGAAAGTTTTTACAACTAATAGTAATAATAAATATTTATGTTTATATTAAATTTAATAAATGGTAAGGCAGGTTTATAGTCTATTTGGTCATTCCAGTTTTACAGTGTGATAGTGATATTGATTCGTATTGTCTGTAAGAAAAATATATCAAAACGAAATAAATGACATATTGAGTTTATTGAACCTCCAAATGTTCAAGATATAAAAAAAGTAAGGAAAGGTAGATAATTTGAATTTGGCGAGCAAATGACAGCGTCCACCTCGTGCGCCATCTGCCTTCACTTGCGCTGAAGACAGACAAAGAGGGCATGTCAACTTTCTCTCTCTCGGATAATTTATTAACATTGAGTTGCGCGTCTCTTCCTTGTCTCTGGTCCAGCTACTCTTAGTTTGTGCCGTTAAGCGAGGCTAGTTTGGCCAAGGCACGCCTCCGTATGAGAATGTACTCGACAATCTCCGGAAGGCGTGGATACAGCGGCCCGGGTTCGATTCCCGTCGGTGTTTTCTTTTATTGGGTTAAGGTTGTTTGTAAAAAGTTTTTGTCTTCATTTTGGGCATGCCTTGGGTTAGTTTTGGTTGGTTGCGTTCCCGTAACGAGCGGAGGTCCATGCGTAAAGTGAAAAATTAGACATTTTTAAATAGTAAACAAACACTTAGGCTCCGGAGGTTGTCGAGTAGAGCCAAGAGTAACGAGAAATAAACGATAACCACTCCGTATGGGAAGTAGTGACGTACACAATATTTGCTAAATTGATCATTCTCTAATATACAAACGATTAAAAATCGCATATTTTTCTGGGAGACATTCTTATTGCAATTTTTCGAGCAAAACTATTAATTAAACCGATCCCTTTTTTAGAGCAAACGGCATCCCTGTCTCTAACACAAACTAAGAGTGACTGGGCGCTACCACACTACCACGAGTGACGCACGGTGGTGGACTACGTCAGCGTCGTGGCAAACGTGTTAATCGCTAAACAAAAAAAAACATCTTTCAGAGCACAAGTTCAATTATTTTATATTAGTGCAATTAAAATTTTGTGACATAAAATTAGTCTTCTTGCAATAATCGAAAATTATGTTAGTCATTTTACCTATATATTGGCTACCTATACAAGGACGCACTGTATACCTACAGTTCAACTGCGTAAATATAAATACGTATAGGATTTGATGAGATTTTAATCGCCTCTCCTACATTATTCAGTATTACCTCATTAAATATAAAGGACCTGATATGTGAAATACTGGTGGGCGCCCAATTAGACTCGAGCTTCACTTCATGCCAGTTTATTGTACACCCAATACAGAATAGAATATATCTGTTTTTCGATCAACAATTTTCAAGAACATAACCAATAAATCTGTGTTAATGATAATGATATTTGTTAACATAACATAATAATAATTGCAAAAGACATTCAATTTTTCAGCCTTTAATAAAACATCAATATATTCAAATGTTACTTAAAAGAGTACCTACTTATCTATAGTGAGTTAAAATTTTACAATTGGAAATTTCTATGCAAGGAGTGGGGATGAGAGTAATGTCCAGAATGAATTGACCTGGGAACTGTTCTTTGTGAAAACTGCGAATATGTATCATCTTGACCTGGCGGCATTAATAATACTGGATGGATGCTTAGGGATTTCCTAGAACCCGCTACACTGGCTGAATCACTTAAAAAAGCACTGTTCATTTCGCCTGAAACAAAATAAAAAGTAAGTAAAGTAAAGTATATTTCGCTTTTGTGCATTACATACATTCAAATACAAATGAATGAAACATAAGCACGTCAATGGTTTTGAACCGAAACAACATATAGTAGTTTTAAATGTATACGAAATAAATATGAAGTACAAACAACATAACAAAGAACAGTTATACAAAAAATGCATTAATGGCAGGTCAGGGCTCTGTTGTAAACTTTACGTCCCATATACCGAACGCTTTGTTGACCGACGCCTAATCTTGAGTAAGGAATGTGAAAAAGGTTCTTACTTCGTGTGTCGTGTTCGTGGAGGTCAGAACGTCTGGTCCACATGTCCATATTATTTCTTGCGTATAACAAAAGTGAGTATAGATATAGTGATGGGAAAGGTAATATATTATGCAGTTCTTTGAACAAGCCAACGCATTAATCGCGGTTCCCCACCCGGCTCATATATCTTATAGCTCTTTTTTGAGCCACAAATACACGGTCCGAGCGCGACGGTGACGCGACGCCTTGCCCCAATGAATAATGCCGTAGGCCATAACCGATTGAAATAACCCGAAATAGACGAGTCTCAGCACATCAATAGACACCGGATCTGTAATATTTTGAATCGAAAAGGAACATGAACTACTAAGCCTAGGAAAAGTCATGTCGGCATGCTCTGACCAAACCAATTTTCTATCCAAGCAGACGTCAAGAAATTTCGTTGATGATACATTGTCCATTGATTTGCCTTCCACCCTCATTAAAAGCCTAGAATTCACAGATGAGTTTTTAGTTGTAATTTACAATGAATCAGATTTATTTTTGTTTACTTTTACACCATTTTGTTTGCACCAGTCACTTACATGTTGGATACCCACACGCAGTTCCTGAGATATCGGCCTTGTGTTTACCTCTTATCAAAACATTAGTATCGTCGGAATACAAAATAAAGTGATAGTTGGGAATGTTGTCATTAGGCAAGTCATTTAAAAAGCAATTAAATAGTGTTGGGGACAGGCACGAACCTTGTGGATTACCCCTCTTTACATCTTGAATAGATGATCTGACTCCATCGATAATGACCTGTTGCGTTCTGTCTGATAAATACGATTTAATCCAATCATTTGCTGGCCCTCTAATACTCATATTTTGTAGTTTCTTCGCCAGCAAGCCATGATCGATGGTATCGAAGGCGTGGCTCATATAAAAAAACAGACCCCTATAACATCTTTTTTATTTAAAGTTTCATACATATGATGAAGCGCACTATCTAAAGCAGTGTCAGTAGAATATTTGGCTCGAAAACCATTTTGATGTCTTGATGTCTGATTGGAACGATTTTAGAAATTTTAAGAGCACTAGGGTATTTACCCTGCGAGAAACTTAAATTTATCACCTGTGACAGAATTGGAGAGATCGAAGTTTTGATTGAAATACAAGCAGTTCCGCGCATTTCATTAATAATTATTCTCTCAATTTCCTCATGTGTAGTAGGGTTTAGAAAAAAAGTACTAATATTTTTCGCGTTGTTTATTTTATTTTCTTTGAGGCTAATTATAGGAAAATCTAAAATCGATAATATACTATAAATACGAACGTAAACGATGCATTACTTTGGCAAAGCGTTATAAAGGGGTGAGAGAAAAGAAACTGTTACTGCCTAGTTACGCTTGTTCAGCATCTTATATTCAATATGCTAATGCCCGATTATATGCATATTCGTAGTAGATAATTGCGCATATTTGATGCTGTTCTATTTTGAGATTTAATCCGTGTAAATTTTTTGTGCGCAATTGAATAGATGAAGAATTAAGGATAGTAGAATAAATATAGTTTTCTTTAAAGAAAACTGTATATATAAATATATTTGCCGAGTAAATTAAAGTCTATAATATTTGAAAAAATTTGAAAATTTGTTGAAACTGATTTTCTATAAGGATTATACCAGGATCTTTTCGTCTAAGCAAGTACGTACTACGTACACATTATAATGTACCGCATTATGACATATTTTAGAGATACGATTCTCTGATAAATTTCGTAATGGACATATAGATGAACATAGTTTTAAGCAGGTATTCCGTGGCAATTGGCATTGGCTGAAAACCGTTACGCTTGAAATATATTTCCAGAGCATTAGCGTCCCAATAGCTGGGACTACCTCCAGCCCACTGCATTTGGTGTTTGTTACAACATAATATACTCTATAAAGACACCAATATAAAAAAATAGAGAACATCTTCGTGGTAGCATTACCTATTGGCAGTTGATAACCGTTTTAGCCAAGAAACTGTATTCAACAATGAATTCTTGTAATTTACATTTGTAATAATTATTTTTTAAGTTTTTGTATTATCAAGGCATCTAAAAAAGTTTCCCTTTTTCGATTGTTTACTTCACTTGTTTCATAAAATTAATATTTTTGTTTCTGGTTGTTTTAGTTTTATAATAGAAAATTGTTGTTACTATTACTGTAGGTGGTTACAAATCATCAAATGTTGTTTTCAGTGGCCATGTAATAAAAATAAGTAAACCCCTAATTTTACACCAACACTTTTTGAATCTTTGCAATATTTTACGAGTCGTTAGTCTCAACGAGCATCTATTTTTAAATTTTTATTTTGTCAAAAACAGAGTTTTATCCACACTACAGAAACAGAATATTTGTACTCGACGCGCGTTTCGCTAACCATGTTAGCATCATCAGGAGAAGATTAAAATTGAATTTTAATCATCTCCTGATGATGCTACATGGTTAGCGAAACGCGCGTCGAGTGCATATATTTTGTTTCGATATTGTTGATAAAACTCTGTTTTAGTGCATGTTGCCGAAGGTTCCAAACCCCAACGTAGTTTTATTTTGTCAAGTCTAATTGTCTATCTTCAGATGCACCACTTTAAATAAATTTCCCTTTTCGTGCACGGGAATTTAATCCATTTTTTGTTTTCAGAATTTCGTGCACAACATCCAAAAATATTAAGTAATAAACGTATATATGGCAACTAAATATTTTTCGTTAAATTTAAAAGTCATATTGTTAATCCACGTAAAACTAAACCAATTTATAAAAACAGTCAAGTACCTGCATTTATAATCCGAACTTATACATAAGAATGTTTGAAGTGATCAATTAATAATATATTTCCTTAGCGGCTATATTACGCCTATCTTGTTTCTTAATTATTTCAATTCCGTAAATAAAAAAAAAATGGCGCTTTCTTTAATTCTGCGGCAAATTCACCGGTTGACAATATACCCGTTTCATCAAAGCCACCGTTGAGTTAAAGAAAGTACCAAAGTTTATTTATAGATTGGGTAGATCAAATGAACCTTTATTTCCCTATTTATTATAAGGCATTTAACGGTTTTAGCATAAATCACATCCTTACTTAATATATCTCACTAACCTTTATATAAACTAGCTGGGGCATAATTTGGCTCGGCTTGTAATGTGACATGTCTTGTAGCTAAAATAAAAGCCAATGTAGCTAATATAATAGCATCCAGACATCCTATAGCTGCCAGCAAGTACGCCCAACGAATGCCACAATCTCCAATATTGTATTTGTCCGCTAAAGAACCGCACAATTTGTGTACAGTATCTTCTGACCATCCGTACGGATATATTGCACAACCTGCGATCATCGCAGCTCCTAAAATTACAGATATCCAGATATATAGAAACGCTCTTTCACATTTGTTATCTGAGAAGTTACAAAAACCTGTAGCTACATAAACTACATAAGTGGTTTGGTTTCATATAACGTTTGCCCTATAAAATAAAACAATTAAATAGTATGCAACATATTATATAATATCTTTCAATTATAATATCATAAATGTCAGATCTGGAGCCAATGTAAGTTCGGCCTCAATGTCCGAGATAGACAGCATTGGGCTGTTGCTGTTGACTGGACATACTTCACAATACTCCGTTACATCTGTTTACAGTTACAAAGACAGCTACAATTCGTCATTGGTGATTTCAATTATCACAGCATCACCAGGAGATGCACTGAAGCTGCTGACAACGGAACGGATCTTGAAGCAGGGACTGGAACAGATCAACGACGCGAACTGCATTCGTCCTTTAACAGCGGTAGGCTGACATTTTGGTGACCGCAAAAATAGTAGCTCAATCTGACAAACGGATCGACAACTATGACCCGTCCCCGTCCTATGAATAGTTAGTGCAGTTGTTAAGCTAGAACATGTTCCTTCCACTTCCTAATGGCTGCATGAGTTAATGAGTGCCGGCATCTCACAAATGAAATTATCGAAGGTATGGAGAAGGGCGAGAGTGAACACTCTACTGAAGCCGGTGAAAGATCCCAATGATCAGAAAAAGCGTCTGATGCGTGCTATTCTCAACGGCATTAGGTACGGTTACCATGGATGACACTTTCATTCTACAAAAGGCTGATTTCGAGGAATTGCTTTGAGCGAAGACAAATCACAAACGATGCATTCTTAGACCTCACAGCAACATATATCACACGGAAGTTGCGAAGAAAAGTGTACGAGGTAACCAAGGATCACCGATTAACAGCAATGATCGGTACAATCCCTTAGGGTGGAAGGTGCATGTGGTTACAAGAAAAACTTATTTACCACAGAGAAATACACTAACTAACTCACCCTTTTCTATGTATGACAATTTATTTACGATGACGAAACCGGTATTGCGACGCCAATTAGCTGAAACCCAATCCAAGAAATATACTGATGTGTGATTTACTTTTGAGGAACCATGATTCCGGAGAAAACTGGACATAACATGGAGTGATAACAAACTCCAACACTGCCAAACATCTGTTGTCACGCTGGCTCGCACACTGATATTCAATTGGCACTGTACACATACCAAACATCATAGGCTACTCGCAATAACATGCGAAAGTCGAGTAAAACCGTGGAGAGTACAACCATTTACCCTTAGGGCATTAGTACATAGGTTGAGCATCTCTACCGTCGAGTATGCTGACCTAGTGTACAGTACATCAGCTCTTGTCAAACTATGCGAATAGTGGAGGGAAGGCTGATACCAACCCCGGTATACAGAGGTTGCACCCCATTATCGGAATAACATCTCCTGACATCCGGGAAATCGCAGCAGATGAGAGACGTTTCATGGCTATAGCACAAGTACTTGAAGGCTCGACTGCTCCGAAAATTAAGCAAAGGGAGGAGCTTGCTCGAGGTAATTTCATTTTCTGTTGAACATTCAATCGTCTGAAAGCTGGAACGCCGAGATGCAAGCCCAATCTGCAGAAAGGGGGTATCCTACCACCTTGCTGTATGCGGTCAAACACAAGATCCGAACCACTTCCTGATCTGCCCCCAGCCCCCAGGCCCCGGCTCGATGAGCCTTGTACTCAGCACGACATCGGCGAAGCAAATCCTAAAGCAGTTATAGCAACAACATTCTGGAAAAATTGTGCTTAACACGAACACAAAAAGCAAATAGAAGAAAGTTTTTCACATGCATTAGACTGGGCTTCGCAGCCTGACTTTATAGTTGTTATAGGAACTAAACATCAGCTAAGCAAATCAACTAGGTTTAGATACATCAACTACAATACTTCTCTTCTGCCATGTAGATATCCTGCACGCGTTCCATAAGATCCAGAAGTTTTCCGGAAAACGCATCTACTTCTTCATTGGTCAAAGGCAAATTTTTTGCCATATTTATGTAAAATAGTGGCTCTCCAGCTGCTAATAATCCATCGTAATATCGAATATACTTAATGAATTAAATGAAGAGCCATCTTGCTACCTGCATCGTTAAACTAAACAGGGAAAATTGTTACAAAGCTTCTATTAAAGATGTATTCAGAAATAGGTATGACTGGCAGTAGAAAAGTATTCAAGGCTTAACATGTACTCTAGCATACGGTTAATACTCAGGCATGTTTAATTTGTTTTTTAAAGATCCCTGTCTTCGACGACTATTAATAATTATGAAATAATTACTCACCTGAAATCAGTTGCATCCATCCACAGACATGGAATACGGTTGTAGAGTGGCAGAAGAAAAACAATATCATGGCACATATAGCCAATATAGCTGTTACTACTGCTAAACCAACTAAGGCTGTGGCTGCTTGAAAAGCCTTATTGGACATATTCATAATATCGTCCAGCCTGAAATATATAGTATTTTTCAATAATTCGTTAGTTATAATCAAATGTACACATTATTATCTCCATCCAATCCTTTTCCCAACTGTGGAAAAATAACATGAATTTATTGATAATAAATTTAACATATTTCCGTAGCTATTTTGAAAAGGGGTATCTTTGTAATAAATCGTTTCTCCACTATTGCTCATGAAAACATAAAAAAAACTCGAAACAAGTTTTCAAAAACCACGTATCCCGCCCTCTAATTCCTCTATACGATAATAAACCATCTTCTAGGGATATAACTGGAAAATAGTCATTTTAACATTAAGCACAATCAACTAACTCAAACTTAAAGTCAATACACGTACAGTACACGGTGGCCTGTGCGGTGGCACAACGAAAACTTTGCATCTCGATTTTCAGTATTTATTTAAGATGAAAATTTGGAAAAACGCTCGGGCCCGTCCCGTCCGTCTATTATTGATTTTCGGGAGACAATTTTTTATTGCATTTTCAATTCTTCAACTTCGACTCCCAGACAGATGTGACAAGTCATCCCGAAGATTTTGTATGGGAAAAAATCTGGTGATACCTCCTTTTAAAGGTATTTTTATCCTGACCATAATCTTCAGGTTTGAAGTCGCTGCTGTTATCCCCGTTGATTAGTTAACAATTAATTAGTCACAAGAGCTACGTACTTCAAAATTAGAGCCTCAAGACATTTAAAAGTGAGGACATCACTCAATCATTTTGGCGGGAGTAGTTTTAGTGGATACTGCGTATTGGGGAAACACCCCAACACGTGTACTAACTTTCGTTTTTCACCGTATAGTTTGGTGCGAACACCCTGTATGTTTGTAGTATGGATGAGCCGTAACGAAACTCCGAATAGATTTATTTAACCCCAGGTAAACAGCAACTTGTGCTTTTAAAGTATTGTATTTCAGTTACTCCTTAGTCCGAACCTGGATTGCCGGTATAATGGATTTCGTTATATGCAACAGCATCTTGTCACTCCGTCAAGGAAATCATTATTAATAGTTCTACCCTCTCAAAATGCATCCCGCGAATTTCTCACTCAGTCTTCCGCCTGCCGGTAGGAAAAATTCAATTTAGCGCAGTACAATCGTTCACTCGAAAAGCAGCAAAAAAATTGTAGCTCCGTTGGCGCCAAAAGCTTTTGACTTTTGGGCCATTTTCTTACTCTGCACAGATATTTAGAAAACATTTGCAGTAACTCTGTTCTCTTGGATAAAGAACTCTTTTGGGCGTTTTAACGCCTTCTCGAAGACGGAAACGCCAAAGCGTCTTGTCCCCTCTGCTATATAGTCTAAGGTCTCGTCTCTCCTGTTGCTGTTGTAAAAGATAGAAGAAGGGAAAATAGCGGATGGAAATTTGTAGTTAGACAAATCTATTCCTGTACGCAAGATTCGAATCAAATGTTCGACGTCTTATATTCCTGGCAAATGTAAATTTGATGTGAAAGGAAAGGCAGTTAGTTGAAAAAAAAACGTTAATTAAATTCAGTAAAGAAAGAAGTTCTTATTAAATTTAAATAATTAAGAAGTTTAGTTAGATATTTAATAACAGTTAACCGAATGTTCAGTATCTATTTAGTTTTATGTGTGAAAGGATGAATGCTGGAAAGTAGTTAGAAATATTTGTATATATTTATCATATTTAATGCAAACTAATTCTTGAATTACTAAAGTACGTAATACCTAAAATACATGCTTCAATTCGCACCCTATGAATAAAACTTCCCACCATCCTATTTTAATACAGTCCACTAATTAAAGTGGCTAATTATAGAGTTAATTACCACCCCCCACTAGATTGTTTTACGTGACACACCAGACACCTCGGACAATTTCCTAGTACTAAGCGTTGCGTCTCCCCACTCAACCCTTCCATACACCCTCTTTTTATTTCCCACTGATTCAGTATCGTCAAATTTGGCAATCACTTGTAATATATAAACATTGAACACATTTTTTTCGGAATGTCGTCCGTGGAACATAATCACAATTACTCGACAATTGGAACTCATTCCCAGGACATCTGTTTCCCCCTAATTACAACCTGTAGCTATTTAAGAACCGTGTCAATAACATCTTCGTACACACACCGCTGGGCAAGTGCCATAGGATCTCCCTTTAGTGTGTGTGCCACTGCCATAAAGAAGCGAATGACAACGACTTGAAAACCCTATCTCTAGACAAAGCTGTGCGTGATTCAAATTTCCACCATTACGCCTTAATCTCTTCCAAAACTAACTGATATGAAATGCTTGTATACAACGAAGCAATGCCGAATAACACCAAAACATAACCATTAGGCAAAAACGTGCCATTGATTAGATTCACAAAGGAGAAGGATCAGCCACATTATTGTAATCAGTTCGGTCCGCGAGAACATTTGTTAGTATTTGGGAAAGAAATTATAAGTGGCGGAACCTATGCACTTCGCTATTGGACGGAAAAGAGTATTTCTATGTGAATTTTTGGCAAGCAGTATAACTTAGCGGAAGCAGAATTGTAAGTTGTGAAATATGTCAGCGATGTAATAACTATTTTTTAGACATTTAACAACTTAAAATTCTGTTTCCGCTAGATTATATAGCCTGCCAAAAATACACAAAGAGAATACTCTCAGTACTCCTCCCCCCTCAGCTACATGACATAAAACTGCAGCGACTCATATTTTGAGAGAATTTCTTGCACACACACAGCCACTTCCAAAGTGAGCTGTGGAACACATCAGAAATATTTCTAGAAAAATGGATCGACACCCATTCAAAAGTACAGGGTGATCCCCTATAATGTCGCCCCCTTTAACTTTTTTATTTTAAGTGTCTCAAAAAAATTAAAAGTATGGTTATGTAGGTACTGAAAAATACTTTTTTTCTGCGTATAAAAAATATTGGAAAAATGATCAGTATACAGGGAAAAACAAAAAGTTATTTTTTTTTTCAATGGAACACCCTATATATGAATTTATTTTTCGAATCCTCATAAAGTTCTAAGCATATTTTATGTATGATGTTATACCTCTAGAGTTAATAGTTTCACAGCTATAAACAGTTGAAAATCGGTACTTTGGCTACTTTTCACCTTGGTGACAAGGAGATCATTAGAGATGGAGTAAAATGAATTTCACATTCCTATCTTAACTTTCCAAGAGCTATCTGATGGTGCTAACTTATTGTACCTACCGAGGTACCGGATTTGGTACCCATGGTACCGCCTGCCAGTTAGTACCATCAGATAGTTCTTGAAAAGTTAAAATAGGAATGTGAAATTAATTTATCTCCAATGGTCTTCTTGCTACCAAGGTGAAAAGTAGCCAAAGTACCGATTTTCAACTGTTTATAGCTGGGAAACTACTAACTTTATAGGTATAACATCATATATAAAATATGCTTAGAATTTTACAAGGAATCGAAAAATAAATTCATATATAGGGTGTTCCATTGAAAAAAAATTAACTTTTTGGTTTTCCCTGTATACTGATCATTTTTCCAATATTTTTTATACGCAGAAACAAAGTATTTTTCAGTACCTACATAACCATACATTTATTTTTTTGGGGACACTTAAAATAAAAAAGTTAAAGGGGGGCGACATTATAGGGGATCACCCTGTACCATTAGGCGAATAAAACTATCTTTATTTTTACCCAAACCTCGGAGAAAGTCGCTACAAGCTAATTTTTGCGCCATTGTATTCCTTTGGGGTTTTCATACAACTGACTGAAAATCCCAAAAAATCCGATAAAGGGCGCAACCCCAAAATCACCCCCATAGGTACATTTTTGAAGTTTTTTGCAATTTCCTCAAAAAATTTTCTCAGAAAATTTACAAGATAAATTACACAATCAAACGGTATACTCGCTTTTATTATTTGAAGAAGTTTTAAAGTTGATTCAGTCCTTCAAACTTAAGCAATTTTGTATTTTAGTGGAAAATCACCAATAAAATACTTTTTGGTGTTATATATCATTCATTTGTGTTGGCAATTTACTTTTGAAAATTGTCTGTATATTTTTTATACAACTGGCAACAGCGAAATAACCACCTGAAACAAATTCCCCAATAAGGTAAGCGCGGATGGGGTGCAGCGCGACCAGGGCGCGACAGCCGCCCACCACTTTTGAATTTGATGCTGTGAATTCGTTCGTGTTTAACAAGATAACAAACGTGCATTTGAGAAAAATTTTGTTAACGTTTCTGTATGATTATAAAGAGTATAGGTAAATAGTTGCTTTAAAATTGGTTTAGCAGGTTTAATTTAGATTTTATTTATTTTCTTACAGAATTAAGTCTGGAAATCAATTTTATTTTAAGAGGAATTGCTCATTTTGCGACGTTATGTGTGGAACTATCAAAAAGCCACATAGAAATGTGCGAATGATTGTAACTTTAGGGATAAAACAAAACATTGAAGCTCGATGTAATGCAAGAAATTATGACTGGTTCCACAAAGTTTATGCAAGAATAGTTACCACAGGTGATCTTGTGGCTGCAGAAGTACCATGCCACAGAGATTTTTTTGGTGATTTTTCCCAACCAAAAGCTGGACGTCTCATCGATGAACGTACCTTTAAAAATTACGTGACTATAGAAAATTCTGAAGATTGTTGTCAGTCCTCTTTGCAAGAGTTAGAAGATAAAATGAAAAACATTTCCGGAGAGATATGGTTTAGAAAATATTTTAAAAAAGACTCACTGATTATTATGGAGACCGAATAGTTATTACTGAAATTGCAAGTAAAGAGTCAGAACTATGTTTTAAAGGAAATAGCCACCAAATATATTGTCAGAACAATGTTATAACAACAGAAATAGCGACCTTGTTGCGGAACGTCGTCGTAGGGTTGTCCAGGCTGTCGCAAATATTATACGGGAATATATGAAAAGTATGGTGTATGATGTTCAAAAATATCCTTCTACCGAAAGTATGACTACTGGTAGGGAGTTGCCAGAAACTTTATCTTTTTTTATAAACATTTTATTTGGCAACACAAAAGACACATTTGACCCTAATCGGTAGCTGTACAAAATGTTATGATTTCTCAGGTTAAGAAACGTTCATATATATCCCCAATTCTCTTTGGTTTAGCAGTTGATTTACATCGTCGATTTGGTTCTAGACATCTCTTAGATCTGCTTTCAAATTTTGGCCTTTGTGAAACGAACATAGAAGTGCTTAAATTTGAGATGTTTGAATCTAATACAATTTCTATTTCTGATACAGCTTTCGTCCAATGGGTTTTCGACAACGCAGATTTTAATACCAGAACTCTAGATGAACACGGAACTTTTCATGCTATGGGCGGTGTAGTATGCGTGTATCCTCATGAAGCTGTTGATATTAGAGATAACAGTTTTAGACCAAAAAAATATTCTGATGTTCTTAAAAGGGGGGGGGGGGGGGAGTTTGGCTGTACGAAAGTAAATCAAAACCTGCAGACTCTGGTTTTAAAAAGATCAAATTAAGAGATTTTGAGGGAGTTGCACAACCCCATGATTATCGTAATTTTCTATTTTACAATACCTTATAGCATATGGGGGGCATCCTCTTTCCCATCATGAAGTTATGTCATTGCAACAATCAGAAACTGAATATTAAAATCACGTGTTTTGCCTGTTCCATTATTCATAAATTTAGATCCTAACAATCTGAGTACAATATACACAGCTGTCATATTTGCAACAAACGAATGCAAGAAAATTGGCCAGACTACTTGCATAGTAACTTTTGAATTTTTGATCAATCATTATACTGGAAAGCATCAGAAATTGTCGCATCAGCCCCTGCTGATAGTGATCTTTCCAACGTATTTGTCAGACTTGAAGGTTTTCACTGTTTGATGCAATTTTTTGGGTGTATTGGGTACTTCATGAGTGGAAGGGGATTGGAAGAGGCGTGGTACACAATATATGCAAAAAATAGTGTAGGTCATATGCTAAATGGGCACTTACATTTTCATACTCGTACATTGATGGCCGTATATTAGGCATTAAACACATTTAAATAATAAAGTATGTTGTACCAGTGAATTGGGAATTTTATGCTCTACAAAAAATATATCTTGTAAATTATCCCAGAAAATTATCGTTTTTGAGAAAATTGCAAAAAACTTGAAAAATGTACCTATAGGGGTGATTTTGGGGTTGCGCCCCTCATTGGACTTTTTGGGATTTTTAGTCAGTTATATAAAACCCCAATAGAAACACAATTGCGCAAAAATTAGCTTGTAGCTAATTTGTTCAGAGTCGTCCACCTAGTTTTACTGGCCTACATGGCCAGCGCGTTCTCCCGATTTAATGCTACCCGATTATTTCCCGTGAGGGATACATCGAGAACTTTGGTTACAAACCGGAGAAGGTTGGTTCTCACTACTAATGAAAAAATGAAAATCAAATGAAACGGAAGTCAATGTGGAACACTTTAATGAAGCATGTTCCAGTATAGCTAGAGAACTGAAAATGTCAGGACATGTTGCCGGGGTAAAATGAGGATCCTGGACGAAAACTAAAATAATTAATTTCGGAAGAACAGGAAGAGCTACGGGGTCGAAATTTTTATGGTAGGTGCGCCTCATGGAGGACTATAATACCTTTAACCATATGGGGGGGACCGGGGCTGTAATTTAAGGGATGATTTTGGAAAACAAAAAACGTTTTTTGCCGATATCTCTGCAACGGCGCGCGGCGCCTCGGATCAAAAATCTGACAAGCCATAACCCGCCTCACGGGGTCATTAGTGGGGGGGGGGGGGGGGGCGAGTTATACGCCCACCCCCCCGATACCAAAAATTTTCAAAAAAATTGTGAAAATTGAAAAAATCGTAAAAAATTGTTCGGAAAGTAATGAAAGTATTATAAAACGAAATAAGAAAAAAATTAATAAAAAAAAGAAAAAAAAAAGTTTGAGAAACGCGATTTTTGGCGAAAAAAAAGCCAAGGAGTTCAGCTACGAGATCGAGGATGGCAAAAATGGAAAGAAAATAGTGCTTTATGTAAAAAAGGAGAAAAAAATGCAAAAAAATTTAAAGAAAAAGTGTTGAAACCGGGAGCGAAAGTTGAGGAGAAAAAGCTTTAAAAAAACTCAATTTCTAATATCTCTTTCAGAAGTTTCACTTCAGTTGTGTGCTTATAAAGATGAGGCACATATATTTTTTTACTGTATGTTTAGAAAATAACGGTGAACACATCTCGTTAGCCTAGTACGGTTCTCTGTTACCGATCTCTTATATTAGCCGAGTATTTGTTTTATTAATGAAATAATGTTTCATTCTTGCTTAACTTATCTTGTTCATATTAGTACGTAATATACTATTCAAAAGTACATATTTTGTTTTAGTACCATTTAGACAAATTTATTTTTTGTTTTGAATATAGCAAAATTCAGAGCCGTATCCACAATTTTTTTTAAGATGGTCGAATCATACGCAATACATAATAAAAGCAGGATCGCCTTCCTTCTTTAATTACTGTATTAATAAAAAAATAGGCTATCAAAATTAGATGTTTAAATTTCAGAGCCGCATTTAAAAAAATATGTTGACCATGGCTTCTCGAAGAGGGATAACTGAATTAAAAAAAGAAACCATCGTGTTAAAGCTCATTATAAATGGCAGTGAACATGTGTTCTTCGTTTCGTATCTAGCTTTAATAGTAAGACAAGAAAAAAGTAGAAACCATAACCCAAGAATTTAGTTTTTTACCTACTAAAAAAGTCAACATTTTGTAAATGGTTCCTAAATGTCATTTTATTAGTTACTTAAAAATGAAACTTTATTTCCATTTAATGAAATCTGGATCTCTTACCATTTCCAAATTTCCATATCGTTTCTTGTTGTTTTGGACACACACTTATATAGGTACAAGGCAAGAATTGTAAGTGGGTACAGGGTATTTCCTAAGTGGTTTCAAATAAGACTAGCGGTGAATCTTTGAACAACATCAATCAACGGTTATGGATAAAAAGCTCATATAAATATGTGCTTTGAAAATCGTTTCAAAATTGTTTAGAGATAGTTTAGAAAAATACGGTCCTGTGTCAACAGAGCCGTATTTTTCTAAACTAGTTCAAATTGACAGAACACAGGAAAGTGAGATTAGGTGTATTGGTACTAAAAGGTAAGAAAGGCAACTATAACAAGCTAACTATATTGAAACGGCAAATTTGTATTTGAGAATTATATCGTGACAATACAGAAAATCAATCAGACGACAAATATAAAAATAATCATCCGTAGATTGAAAGTGAATTACGAAAAACGACAGAAGTGATGCCACAAAAAAATCGAAAAAAATCATGACAAAAAAAAAGCGTCACATGAACCAGACCCGAGACTGACATTACATTGGCATTAAGTTTTACTTGGGGAGTGCTTTTTATCTTCGTATTTGTAGTACATTTTAGTGTTTATAAAATTGAAAGAACAGGTTGCTAATGGATTTCTGGGTTGCTGAAAGGGATGGAAATCATTTCACTTTTCATTGTAAGCAATTATATATAAAAAGGTCCAAATCTTTAATGAGCAGTCGATGGTAAATACTGGGTGTCTCGGTCAACAGCAATATGATTCGCATGACCACGTTGCTAACATTGCAAAATCATCCTCGCAGTAGCTTGGTACGCTAATTCGCAACAAAAACTATATACACCGCGGCAGCTGCTATTGCTCTACAAGGCGCAAAGAAGACCGTACTTAGAATATTGCTCAAACATCTGTGGTGTCGCACCAGCACACCTTAAAGCTGCTGGTTCCATTAAGAAGAGCTGTGCGTCTCGTCGGCGACCCGGAATCTGAACACCGCAGACATGTGGCCGAGATATCCCTATTTTACTGATATTTTCACGGCAGATGTTCCCAGGATTTGGCCTGCTTCATTCCGCCCCCAGCACCACCTGCCAAGCAGTCACGACAGACAGCAAGGGCGCACCTATTCGTAGAACTGTATGTAAACACCTAGAGAACATTTTTTTAGTATTTGGGAAAGTAATTATTGTAAGTGGCGGAACCTATGCACTTCACTATTGGGCGAAAACTGGGCGAAACCTGCCGCCCCCCTCCCCTTCGTCTTGAAGAAGGGGGAGACGGAAAAACTAAAATAATTAGTGCGCCTCATGGGGGGCTACCTTTGACCATATATGGGGGCTTTAATTTAAGATTTTGGGGAAAAAACTGTTTTTTGCAGATATCGCTGCAACGGAGCCTCGGTTGGAAAAATCTGACAAGCGATGACTTCGCTTAACGGGGTCATCAGTCCCGGGGGGGATTACCCCTACCCCCACCCCCTCGGATACCCAAAATTTTTCGAAAAAATGGGAAAAAATTGTTCGGAAAGTTAAAAAGTATTATAAAAAGTAATAAGAAAAAAAAGCGAAGGAGTTGAGCTACGAATTCGGGGATGGCAAAAATAGAAAAGAAAATGCCTTATGAAAAAAAAAAAAGAAAAAGCAAAAAAAAAATTAAAGGAACAAGTGTCGAAACCGAGGCAAAACTTGAGGAAAAAAGCTTGAAAAATAAAAACTCAATTCCTAATATCTCTTTCAGAGCAGTCGATGGTAAATACATTTTGTAGTTACTGAATACATTTCGGGAGACTGGGTCCGTGTGTAACAAAAAACAAATTTTTGCGATAGCTTTTTATTGTTGTTTGCATTTACTGACCATTTTAATTTTTAGACTTGTTGGTTCTTTACGACGGGGATAGATTTGATCCTCGAAACGTCGACAGTTTTCTTTAGGATTTTCAGCTTCGTGAGGGTCACTAAACTGGCACTTGTGCTGTTTACACCCTGGAGCCAGAGCCGAAAAGGCTCCAATATATAAGAAACATTATAGGAGAAAAAGGCAATCAATTGTAAGGTAAACATGAATCCTCAACAACAATATAGAACATATCTACATAAAAACCGTGAAATTGAAAATCCGGTAGTGAATGAGGCTACTGAGCATCTTGAAGGAAGTTGGCGTCCGTATCTGGTGTTTGATCTGGAAATTATAAGAGTCACCTCGTTCATAAGCAAGTGTAATTGCAACCCCTTCTTATGTCTGATAGTCCGGGAAAATGAGA